>BPLR01012636.1:0-81472 GCA_021605095.1 Caerostris extrusa
GCCACATGCATTGCTCTTAGCATTTTTCATTAGTGCATCTTCATTGTACGTTATATGTTATATGTTTAATGTGAAATGTTTTAATTTTTATGTTAAGTAAATGGTAATAATATGTTGTTTGATATGAATTTTTGATTAATATTCTATACAATTAATAAAAACAAAGATGCATGCACTTTAGAATTCTGTAAAATTTAAAGTGTTTTTGCCCAACTAATGATGTTTTGTTTTAAATAAATAATAAAAGTAATTTTTTAAATTCAAAAAAATGTTATTGCTTTATAAGTCATTCTGTGTATTAAAGGGTTAATGTAGAGGTTTTAAGATTTTTAAATTGTTTAAATTTTATTTTAAAATTCTTTATTTGAAATTTTAATAAGTAATTGTTTGAACCTGTAATCATTCTGTCAGTGGAGGATATATAACTTTTTATTCTTCATTTAGAAATTTGTTTTTTCAATATTTGCTGTATACGGTCACTTGGGCAATAATACTATTTTTTTTTTTTTAACATTTAAAGGCTTAATTCCTTTGGTGGGCATTTTGATTACTGATGTACATTTCAAATTATAAAAGTATAGGTATAAAGTAGAAAAAATGCGTGATAAATTAAATATTATGTTGTAAAACGATTTTTTTTTAGCATTGGCTTTTTTCTTTAATTTTACATAATTTTATTGATTTTTTTATTTTATATAGGATATAATGTAATTTGTATAGGAATATGTGTTTTAAAATGTTTAGTTATACTTTTCATCATTTTTACAAAATTTTATCATTTGTAGCCATTGGGAAATTGTTTTGAAATGCCAACCCATATCACTGATTTCGTAATTAAATTATTGTTTCGCAATAATTTTATCAGTGTTTTCAGCTGGTTTAATTTTCATTTTTAAATAATTAGTGCCTACGGAAATCAATTATATTTATTTTTTTTAGCTTAAATTAAAGCAGTAATTTCATCAAATTAAGCCGAAATCAATCTGAATTATAAATTTATTTTTGCATATTATAACTAAAAACGTTCTAAAATAGATAAAAATCCTAAAAAAGCAATCAACTTGGAAAAATTGATATTTATTTTTATTTAGAATGATTTAAATTTTTTTAGAGTATTTCATACGACATGTAATCGAGAAGGTATAGCAAAACAATGCATTAGTATATTCCAATCATTTTGTGACTCAAAAGTGATTTTTATTAGAAAACCAACACAATAAGTTGTTCATTAAAAAAATTAATATTTAGAACATTTAAATTTTTTTCCGCTTTTAATAATTCTGAATCTGTACATAAATCGATATTTATTATAGATTCTATTAACTTCACACAAAATATATAAAAAAAAAAACATATTTGATGTATAATACTAATATACAAACACAGTAATATCTATTTAAAATATTTGTTAGTCAAATAAAAATACATTATTTAGAATAAAAAATGATGTACGGAGTTTTGGGAAAGATCACTTACCTGAATAAGAAGGCAAGCAGGAAGAGTTGGAGTAAGTCAATAATAAAACACAATAGAAAACATTTCAACTCGGTTTTTCTTCTCAACTTCAATTTACCAAAGAAAATTAACAAATAATACTTTCTCAACTTCATATGTTGGTATGAAATGTGTTGTTTATAAATCTCGCACTAGATTAACTTGGTTATGAACGCGACGCTCAGTATTGTTCATTTACTAAATGCAGGAAACAACCCTAGCGGACGTGTAGCCCCACAGTGTTATAAATTGCAATTAAAAATATAGTTACGAGTCTGAAGTTATTGCTGTCCTCCCTAGGAAGAAGATTTAGATCGGGGTGGCAAACCTGAGGCCTCAGCCTTTGAATATTTGCGGCCCGTATGAGATTTATGACACTTTTACAAAATGTATTTATTTTGATACAAATAGCCAAAATAGTGAAACCAATGTATTAAAAATAATTATTTGTGCATCCATATATTCAAAGTTACATCAAATATGCAAAAGAAATAAAAAACTTACAAGTGCTTTTGAAAGTCGATTCAATAATTTATTAGACAAATACAACAAAATTTTTAAATATATTCATCCCCCTTTCATGTTAAAATCGAGTCGGCCCTAGAATTATCTCAAAATGGAACTGGTTGACTTTACAATGCAATATTGAATTAAAACACATTTTTGAAACATCATAATCAAAATAGATTTTTATAACACTACGCTCACAAGATCAATTTTCCAATTTCAGAAATTCAAGTACAAAAGTTGTTAGCGCTTTGGGTTCAACTTACATGCGAATCGTCTTTTTTCTCCTTTTTTTTTTTTTTTTTTTTTTTTTTGCATTGCATATTGTTAATATAAGAAATTCTTTTAAAAATTTCTTATGCAATATGTATAAATAAGTATGCATTTTGTGCGTATATAATAGAAAATAAAAATTGTGTTTCCTTTAAATAAATATCATAATATATTTATATATGGCACATTATTTTGATAAATTTTATTCCTAATATTACTATTTATAATACTCCTATAACTTGGTCAAAGGAAGCAAAATAACTTGGAGTCGTACGTGACAAGCATCTCTTACCTATCATTCTCACGTCAATTACATCAAAAATAAATTGAATATGGCTATTAAAAACTCTATCGTCTTATCTCTCGCAATAGTCATACCAACATTGATACTAAAATTCTTATCTATGGTCTACTTGCGTCCCATTATAACATATGCCAGTCCAATATGGGATCCGCTTGCAAATCTAGAATCAAAGATATTCAAACTCTTTAAAAATAAAGTATTACGCATGGCAGTTGAGGCACCATGGTTTGTCAGAAATAAAGATATTCTGGCTGCTCTGGAAATTCTTTCAATTAAAAAATTTTATTCACAAGCTGGCAACTAATTTTTACAATAATATTCCTAATAATCCTAATACTCTGCTCAAACACCTTCCTGATTATGACATTACTCTTCCCATCAATAATAAACGCGCGTAATTCATTGAATATTTTAACTAAATAATATTTTTATCAGCTCTCTCTATTTGTAATTTTATTTATCCTATATTTGTATTTAAATTCCAATTATTTTTTTCCTTTTATATATACTGAGCAAGCCATATTTCTCTTACAATATCCTCAATACAATCATCCAGATAGAAGTGCATGGCAGCTAATGATGCCAATATACTCGTTAAAGTCAAATTGTTTGATAAATTTATTGAAAAAAAATTATTAATCATGGGATCGGAATTCAGATTATTCATTTGCACCATAATAGATCATTTTCAATACCTAAAAGAGTTAAACATTAATGCTGTTATAAAATATTAATATTATTATAAAATATTGATAGTGTTATCAAAGATTAACTTTGCTATAAAAATTACAGTTTTTACTTTGTTATAAAAATTACAGTTACTTTACTTTGCTATAAACATAATAATTACTTTACTATAAAAATTTTTAACCCTTAATATTTGAATACATGCTTTATCTTTAGAATTCTTTGAAATTTAAAAATTCCACTTAATTTTAGACTTTGAAAGTACTGTGTTATTACATAAGAAGTATAATTTCAAATTTATTATTTAAAAATTTTCTTAATAACTTCGCATTTTATTTTTATTTTACCAGCATATGAATATCAATTGTCCATACCAACACCCTTCTCTGTTTACCACCCACCTTTTTTTTCTATTTATCCCCTTTACAGGTGCATTTGGTATAATTACCTTTATATTTGGATCCAACTTGGTGATGGCTAGGCGGCCTGATGACCAACAGGCAGCTCTCTCTGGACATTGACACCCCAGACTTCAGGTTTGAATCTAGAGGTGACATGAATGTTTGTAAATGGTTCGGAATCCACATTAAAATGTAGGTCCCGGTCTAATTAGCCAAAAGTGTGCAAAAAATGACCGTAGTGCGACAAACCAAATTAACCTTGGTGATGACTAAGTTAGAGTAGAATTCGACTATGTTTCTGAGGGTAATCTGTTCATTCTCATGTACCACAGATGCTTCTTTCAACTACGTGAACGTGAAGGTAGGCTGGCCCACAGTCACATCACGCATTACGATACTCTTTATTCACGTGTGGCCTGATGGCCAATTGGCTAGCGCTCTTGGCGTTGGTACCACGGGCTTCAGGTTCGATTCTGGCGGTAACATGGATGTTTATTGGTGGATCGGAATCCACGTTAAATTGTAGATCCGGTCTAATTTTGCGATTCTATACACAAATAGCTAGCAATACTAAAAATAATGTTATACTATTATAGCATTACCATTACATTCTGTTTTTCTAGAATTATCCATAGTGCCATATAATACTTTTCATAGTATGATGAAGAGCTTTTTGTACTAAACATCTTCACAGAAAAATTAGATGGCATTTTATAGAAAGTATAAATATCGAAAGGGAACAAATGTCCTTTTTCAAAGAAAACACTAAAAGCAAACTTTTCGATAGCGACTGGGACGAAACAGCAAACTTCCTGTATGTTTGTCAAGTTGTTGTTGATTTGAATACAAATTTTGCTGTATTCAAATCAACAACAACTGTAAACAAGTGAGCACCCAGGATTTTGTTTTCAAACACAACGCGTAGCCGTCTGTGAAAACTCAATAGGTCATACTAAACTATAAACAAGTAAAATAAATAAATAAAAAATTTTAAAGTCAATTCCTACTTTTTTTCATTATATTGCAGAAAGTCCTTTATAAATAATTTTCATTAATTTTTTTAAAGTTTATCTGGCGTCATCTATTGGTAGATATATGCAAGTTAAATCTAAAAAAACTAAAATTAATTAATTAAATTTAATTACTGAATTAATATTTGAAAAAAACTGTATTAACATCAAGTGTCATCGACTACAAGTACAAAAAAATGTATTTGAACTTGAGTGGATGTATAAAAGTATTTTATTAAAGATTGAAAATTTGTACAAGATATATATATAGGAGAGTGTGAGCTGATAGAAGTAATTGAATAAAAAGCATCTGAAGTCGAAAGGTAGTTTTAACTGGAATTTAAGAGTTGCTTAATTTCATTAGATACAATTATCAAAATTAATATAATATATCAATACAAAAATTTTTATTCTTCACATAAATTTTAATAATAATAACTGAAATCTTTCACAATAAACCTAAAATCAAACATTCTCTATCTTAATTTATTTATTATGGAGAAAAAATTAATTTTGTAAAATAAAACTCGACAACTTTAAGCATCAATTAATTTAATTATTTGAATCATATTTTGCTAAACTAATTAATTTTAAAATATCAGTTTCAGAAGATTTTTCACAGGAAGAATGTTTTCTTTTATTATTTTTTTTTTTTATTAACAGAATGATTTTAAGAGCAACTTTTTATTTAATAAAATTCGCAAGTAACGATCAAATAGAATCATCTTTATGAAATTATTACTGAATTCAACATTGCCAAAAAAAAATCAGATGATGTCATGGTAAATCAAAATTTTTTCAAACTGTTTTTACCAATTAAGGGAATATGGTGAAGATAAGCTTTTAAAGGACTTTTATACTGAAAAGTAGACCTATTATTGTTGAAATTCTATTTAATAGAATTTTTGCACCTGGGAGACTATGGGATTCCACTTTATATGGATCCCATAGCCCATAGTCCATTATTCCATTATATGGATTCCACTTTATATGGATCCCGTTATTTATATGGAGCCCATAGTTTCCATTATTCCATTATATGGATTCCACTTTATCAAATAAATTGTATGTGTGCGGAATGCATTTTCATTTCTTCTTTTATTATCTTTTTTTCATTTTCCTTTAAGGAAATTCTGATATGTACATTTCAGTTTCTCTCATAAGTGAGTGATAGGTAGGGTTTTTAAGATACAATCGTATGTACTGGTTGCAAATCAAACACTTTTTATTGCAAAGTTGGATTCCTACCAGATACTAATATTGTCCATTGCAAAACGTCAATTAGGAACCTGATTTCTTGCACACTCTATCGGCTGATTGGGTAACGATTTGTAATGTGTCATCTTAGTATATAGTGGGAATCCATATTCATTCCATTTATATTTATTTTATTATTTATTATTTTTATTCATAAAACATTTCCATTTATATTTATTCCTGTCAAGCCATTGTTCTTATCCTCTTAAGGGCTTTCAAAATTTTCTGAACTAACAACTTGTAACTTTTGAATATAAATCCCAATTGTATATAAATGGCCATTTCCTACATTGAAGAATTTCATACGTTAAATTCTGAATAATATACAAATGCTTCGAAGCTATGCAAGACTGCCATTCTTCATCTGATGACTACATTTGTGACTGACTGGAAACATATTAAACATTTGTAATAATTTTAAATATTATATTTAATAAACCCAAAATGTAATTAATCAAAATATAACGTTATTTTATAGAATACTAAAAGGATAAATACATTTCCTATAAAATTGTAATATTTGATGCACTTATTTATATATTATTTTCTTATTTATCTATTAAATCTTGAAGTAGTAGGTTTTTAAATTCATAAATTTTATTTAATATTATTTTTAGTAAATTCAGATTTTATTAATATTTTTATTTCATTCATGAATAATTCCTTTTATTATCAAAACCCTATTATAACAGAGGAAAAAAATCAAACCAAAAATCGCTTATAACTTTTATCTGCTGTTATAATTTCTATTTAGAAATATAGTTTTTATTATTTTGAAAGAAATGCAAAAACTTCTTAAAATGAATACATTCGTAAATTTTTTTTACTAATTAGAATTTGTATTTGGATTGTTAAATAGATGGCGCTAGTAGTGGATAACAGAATAGATAACTTTCATTTTAACACCATTGACACGTGACAAAAAAAGAGATGTGACGTCATATTCAAAATATCAGTAAAAATATAAAAAAAATTATGAAAATTCAGTGAGCATAATTATATAGAATAAAACTTTAAAATTGATTTTTATAGAAAATAAATCTTTCAGTTATTTCACTGTAAAAAAATGTCCTCATTTTGAAATTATTTACAAGTTTTTAAAAAAATATATAGGTGGCAATTCTATTTGACAGGGAACTACTACTCTTTTTTTCGGTTTAAAGGATGATAAAGAAGGAAATTTAAAATCTACGCAAGTGATAAATGTAAACCACCCTTTTTAATTTTAATTATGCTTATTTTTTAATCTTGATTATTAGTCTTTTAAATAATCGCTATATTTTTTTTTAATTTTAATGTTTGCATAATTTTTTTAAAGTTAGGTTTATACTGTTTTAAAAATATAGAAATATGTGACATATATATATTTCTCTGTATGCCTTGAATTATCATAAATTTATCTTAATAGTAAACTATTATTTTAATAGAAAACTTTTGGTCTTAATCCAGGTAAATAAAAGTTAGATTTTAAAGCAAATTGTTATGATGAATTTCAATATTTAGAATACTCAAATATTATTCTTGCTTAATATTAAAAAACTGTAATTTTTCTCTTACATTGATTAACCTTTGTGGAATTTTTATTTCATTCATTGCTTTTTTTTTCATTTCAAATTTATCTGAAATAATTTATGTCCTACTGAAGAGGGATACTTTTATTTATTTACTGTAGAGTACCTTTTATTTATTTGCTTCTTTAATATTAACTATTATTAAGTAATTAACTATAAGTTCAAAAATTAACCTTAACTGCTACATTTTATTTTTTCATTGTTTAAATGATTAATTTTGTTATTAATTCAGAGTAAATGTAGTTGCATATTCATCTATATCTCATCCTGTTTACTTTTAAACAAAATTTATCCTAAATTGTATTTGAATTAAATGCAATCAAATGTATAGCATAATATTATCCTCTAAATTTTGCTCGAATTATCAAAGAAATATTAAATATATTAATTTTTTTGATAATGGAAATGTAAATTGAAATTTATCTACATATTTAAAGCAATTCAAAACATCTATAAATACATGCTTAAATCATCAGTTTAGTATTAAATCTGACTACAGAATAAATTATTGGCATTTAGTTTGATTATTTAAGTTTATTATGAATAAACGATTTTTTTTTATAATAAAACCTATTAGTTCATGCTAAATTTGAAACTAATCTGTATATATGAAAATATAATTTTTTTTTTCTTTTTATGAATACAGCAATAGAATATTTGATATATTATTTGTTGTGCATGCATTAGAATATGATTTTTAATTTTAATGTTTCATCGAAGATGCTTGAATCATGCTTTTTTTAATATTTAACTTTTTTATATTTGTTTACTTGGTTTTAAAAACTTTTCTTGTTGTTATTATAATAGTGTTCTTAATTGTCAATAAATTGGGAAAAAAAAATGTGTTCAGACTGTTAATTTTTTTTTTTCTTCTGTATATCAAAAAATATTTTTCCATTAATAAAAAAGAACATTTTCGGATAATAATTAAACTATATTGTATGTGATAAAAATTTTTAACATTTTCTTTATAATGCTACATTTTTTTTTATAAACTTTTTTTTTTTTCCAGGTTAATTTTTTAAAAAAATGGTTTTGGGACTTTCTATTGTGGCATTAACATTGTATAGAATGCTGAAATGGGTATTCAGTTTGTTCTTTGGAAAAGTGAAACCAGATCAAAGTGGTTATGAAGAAGGGTGGTTTGGAAAAGGTCCAAGACCAAATAATGGTGTGCTATAAAAGTTTATCATTTATATTTTTTTAATTATTTATTTTTGCATATTTTTATCTTTGAATAAATATGACATAAGAATATCCATATTAATTTGGTGTTTTGCTTGAATATTTATATATACATCAGAAATATGACATGAAAAATTATTGGCTAATTTTTTATAAAAAAAAATGAAACAATAAAAAAAATTAGAAAGTTTTTTTTGGAAACATTACATTTAACTATCCATAAGATTCGAAAAATATATAGTTATTAATTTTCTATCCAAATTTTGTTACAAAAATTTTTTTGCTAATGTAATGTAATTTTTATGACCCTATACAGCATTCTAATATTTTATATTATGTAATTCATTAATATTTTATAGATTGATTTTATATGTGTATGACATATATAAAATTTAAAAAATTAAATTTATTTTTATAAATAACGATAAATTCTAAGTAACTTTTAAATCAGTGTTGGAAAATACCAATGCAAACAAATTTACGTTATTGAATTTATATTATTATTATTTTGGCTCTCTTGATTTAAAGGCCTCCACCAAGATCATTACAATAGACACATATAGTTAATTTTCATGCAGCAATACTTTAAACATAATCACAGTGTAGGAAATAAAGAGAAAATCAAGTAAAAAAAATAATGGAAGTATTCACATTTGTATTTCTAAGTAGTTTTTTTTTTCTTCTTTTGCCACACAACATAAAACACATAACTCAAAAGCATGCAGTAAAAAAAATATCAAAAACTGCTATATGCTATCGCATTCTGAAATTTTCTACTCCATTAACTAACTAAAAAGTACAGTTCCTTTTTTATTTTAATTATTTTTGTAAAAGTTAACAGCTTAAAATTTGAACAGATTTTTTTTTTTTTCTCCTTCGTGTGTAAAAATAGTTGTAAATATAAAATTACTAGGGTTATTAATAGCCATGAATATACAGTATTAAATAATTTTATATATTATTTTTCAAATTCTTTACTTGACAAAGTAGATGTCAAATTCATTTGCTATGATTTTATCCGAACAGATATTCAAAACAAATATCCTATTAATATTTACGTTTAATATCACTGTACATTCTTGCCTATAATAGACAGTGCTATATAACACATAAGCATAAATTTCTACCCAAAAATTAAAAATATATTTAATTTGTGGATGATTTGCACCAGTACTTTGACATACCATATTCATATATAGCCTTGTTTTTATCCGTGTTGAAAAGAAACAAACTTTTTTTCCCTGTTGTTTTAAAAAACGTTTCTAACAAAAAAAAAGGGCCAATGAAATTATATAAAAAAATTAATAATGCAGATTAACGATAGAGGAAATTGAAAAATATGAATTTATGATCTGTTCTGAAAAAGAAAAAAAAAAGACTTTTCTGATTATTGGTTCAGTTCATCTGTTCTTATTTCTTATTTGTAATTTAATTCCAGCTTTTCTAGCTTGCACTTTGATGTACAAGCATAATGTGTCTTGCATTCTGTGTTAATTTTTGTAAAAGTCTAATTTGTTTCCATCATTTAAAATGGTTTTGCTTATGTTTAGAAGATTGATTATTTTTCTTTCGTACAAAATTATGTTTTTAAAAGCATTTTAATGTGACGATTTTATGAAATTAGCAAAAAAATTTCATTGATTGTATACAGTGACCTACAATTCATACTACAAAATTCTAAGGTTTTTTAACATATAATCCATTTATATATATACTGAAATTACAGTATTTTAAATTTCATGATTCACATATTTAATTAAAAGAACATTTATTTTACAAGATAAAGTCAGTATATTCTATGCAACTCTTTATATTTTTATTCCATTTCTGGTTATTTTTTTTTTTTTCCATTTCGTCATTTTTTTTTTTTTTTTTTTTTTTTATTTTAAGATTAAAAATTGATTTCTGTGTAATATTTTCACACTGTTCTTTGAGTGGTGTTGCATAGCTTGCGAATATTGCATTGCAAGTAACTGTACAAACTTTTAAAATCGTCCTACTCTTGTCTTAGTGGTAATGTGCACCGCTGATGAGCATTAGGCTGAGGTTCTATTCAGTGACTGCATCTTTGTACACACACTGTTTCAAAAATGAGGAAACTGTGGTGTTTGTGATATTCAGCATCTTGCCTCGTTTGTCAGACTACCTGTTGGGAGTTTTCTGGTTTTCTCCCATTTCATACACAAATACTAGGTAATTTCCCTAAAAGCCCTCCCGTAAAGCACTAACCTCCTTCAGTGACTCAGAGAAAAAGTCAGACTTCTATCTACTGATGCTGCATCACAACAAAAGCTCCCCTTTCCCTCCCTCCATCCATAAGCAGATTCATGGATATCTATCCCAAAGCTGGAGATGGGCAAGCTCCCCATGGGGACACTGAGGGCTGGCCACAAGAACAATAACTTTTTAAATCATCTTACTATTTTTATTAATTAAGTGCTTGTCTTGAGACTCGTTTCATCTAGAAAAAAATTTGCTTCACAGGACATTAAACTCTTATTAGTATTTCTATTAATTTTTGTGTTGTGTAATTAGAGATAATTATAAAATAATTAGTGTTACATATCAGATTTTTATATGAAAATTATTTTTCTGACCAAATTATGAATGACTGTGGAATAATATTTAGTTATCTTCAGGTTATAAATGTATGAAAATGTATAATAGTTATTTATAAGATTGTGTTATTATAAAGTTAAAATTAAAATCAATTAATAATTTCCTTTATATTGATAGTTATGTCATACTTTTAAAAGCAATATTAATTATATTGTTAATATATAAACAAGAACTAGCTATGAAACGTATTCATTTTCTCTGTAATAAAGCAATCATATGTTTAATTGCAATTGCTGTAATTTTATGTTTATTTATTATGTGATTTTTTTTGTTTATCAAAGTAGCAAAAAATATAAGCTTTTAAATATAACTGTAGTCAAACAAATTTGTTAAATTAAGATATTGTTACATCTTAGATCAGCTTTGAATGCATATTAATTATTTTAAAATTTAAATTTCACAAAAAAATAACTAGATTTATTACAAGTTTAGTAGTCCAAGTTAACCTTTTTGCTAACATATTTATAAACATACCTATGTACAAGTATAAATGTACTAACATATAAATAAAACCCTAATTTTGAGATGGATGAATTTGATTTGCAATAAGGTGCATTTCCATTATCTAACTTGTATAAATATATTTTCCTGATAATTTACATTCTTCACTTTCTTACTTAGCACTTTCATTTCATTCTTAAAATTACATTTAATATGAAATGGCCGTAAATTTTCAAAGAATGTTTAAAAATTTGTAAAAAAAATAACATAATTACTTGATAAAATTGTCTTTTCTTATGCTGTATGGTGAAATTTTGGAGAATTCATTGAGTTGGAATTTTTTTAATTAAAAATCTGCTTAAAATAATTTAATCTAATTTATTGTATAAAAAGCTTATTTGATTCTTCTTATAGTAATTCTTTCTTATTTGAATTATTGTGATTTTTCTTCCCCAGACGATTCACTTTGATACTTCAATTCGCTCCTTTAAAATTCATGTTCCAAATGATGTCTTGGCAGATTTACAGAATCGTTTACAAAATGTTCGCTATGAGTTGCCTGTAGAGAGGACTCCAAATTCCACTATGGGTTTAATACTGATTATTTAAAATCTATTGTGGAATATTGGAAAACAGAATATGATTGGAGAAAACAAGAAGGAGAGCTAAATAAATATCAACATTTCAAAACATGTATAGAAGGCATTGATGTCCACTTTGTCCATGTGAAACCTAATTTGCCTGAAGGAAAAAAGGTATGTTTGTCGTTTTATACTATATTAATTTTAGGAAAAATTTATTTCATGTAAAATAAAATAGATTGACTCCATAGAAATTCTGTTGGACTAGCAAGAAAAATTTTCGGTTTTCACCATTTTAAAGCATTTCAGAAATCGAGATTATTTTGTTTTGATCCAATGGCTTACTTAATAACACATGGTTATTTGTCAAAAAACGAAAATCATAATTAGTAGAGAATTTTTTTTTTGCTTTATTTATGAAAAATTCTTGGGAACATTTTATTGAATTTATATCTATATATGTGTATTTCTTAACAATCACTATTAAATCGAAAAATCAAATTCTGCTGTTTGAATAATTAATAAACTTTATTGGTTACCCTACATAGTAACCGCATTTTTTACTTGAGTTTAGATTTAATTTACTTATAGCATGTGAATAGTATTAAATTACTTTCGTATGTTAAAAAAATAATTTAATATTAAGTTCCATTATTCAAATTTTTTAAAATATAAGGTGATATAATTAAATATATATGTTGTTACAACCATTGTTAATTTCCTCTTCATTTGTAGTACATATATTATTTATTTTGAAATTCCCTCTCTATACTATATGGAGTCCTCTTTGTATTTTTACAATTCATCATTATATAATGAATATTATTTTTTTCAACAAAACTGACAAAAAATAATATTTTACTATAATGTAAAAAGCCATAAATAAAGAAAATATTTAAATCAGCAATATAATTATTAAAATAATGATTACAATTTTCTGTATTAAGCTTACAATTGTTAAAAATTGTAGGTTCATATTAAAAGTTTTTCATTTAATTATATTAGCTCTTTATATAATCTTTTTGTTGATAATAAAATGTAAATGAAGCCAAGTAAGTTTATTATTAAAATCTTTTAAATGACAAATTTGTTATGATCTTATATGCTATTAAACTTAAAGAACAAATTAAATTTACTTTATGTAACATTTATTATTTTATGTAAAAAATTGTAGTCCTAAAACCTAATGCTGGGTAAACAATTGTAAGAATATTGAATTTAACATTTTTCTTGAATTTTTAACCTCAACAAATTGAATTTCTTCTAAACAGATATTTAACATAGAATATTTTTTTGCATATATTGCATTTATATGCATATTTTATACATGCACTTATATTAGAAAATTTTATGCTAATGCTAGAAATAATTATATTTAAATATAGTATTAAGCTGTGTAACTTTACCAATATTCATCTTAATTTGTTAAAAGATAAGGTTAAAAACACATTTTGAAAAGGAGAAGTTGAGTTAGCTCCTTTTTAGTTAATAAATGATTAATTAAGTTTGTATAAACAAAATTGATTGTTATAATTTATAAAATTATGAAAAAAAATAAACTTCATCTTTATTTTTAAAAGTTAAAAAGTCGTTCCTATACTGGTTACTCATGGCTGGCCTGGTTCTTTCTATGAATTCTACAAAATGATTCCTCTTCTCACTACTCCTAGTTCTGAAAGGGATTTTGTGTTTGAAGTAGTCTGTCCCTCTATTCCAGGTTATGGATTTTCTGAAGCTCCTCACCAAAAGGTAATTTTTAATTCAATAAATTAATTATTAATTCAATTATATTTTTGCCCTCACATTTATTTCTGTAATTATTCAGTTGTTCTCGAGCATCTTATTTATAGTCACCTTTCATTTTGACTTTTTTGTTGTATTGAAAATTATAACATCTTTATGCAATCTATTTGGTATTGGTACTTAATAGCAAATTTAAAAACCACATGGAGTTAATTTTAATCATTATAGTTTTAACTCTAAAAAATAGTTTTTTACAATTTTGAACTATTTTATAAATGTCTAGAATTGTATATATAATAATTTCTCTTCCAGCTTGTACTCAAAACTTCTACAAATTACTTGAATATTATTGTCAAAAGGAGTTTAGGGATAATGGGATGGATGGGAGCATGTTAATTAGTCAATTTTTGTGAATATATTTTATAGATGTACTGTTTTCATTTATTGAGAATAGTAAGATGTTGTGAAAAAAATATTGGATTTGCTTTCTTTGTGTGATAGTTAACATATTTTGATCTTTTTATGAAATTTTTATGTATTGTTTAATTTTACTAACCTTATTGTTATTACTAATATTATTTTTATAATTCTTAGTGTAGCATTTAATTATTGTCACTTTTATTTTTATGCTCGTATTTTATCTGAAATATTTCTATTTCAAAGGTTTTGATGCACGGTCAGCAGCTAGACTCTTTGTCATATTGATGGAGAGATTGGGACATGATCGTTTTTATGTACAAGGTGGAGACTGGGGATCTTTAGTGTCTACACTTCTAGGAAAATACTATCCTAATAAGTAAGATTCAGTTTTCTCTTTTATACATATGTCTGGTGGAATTTTACTTCTAAGAAGCTTAAAATAAAAATTATTTATTGATTCATAATTATTATGGAAAATAAATTATCTTTAATATATAATTTAGACAGCAGAATGTTTAAAACAAATGGAAACAAATTTAGTCACACATAAAGTGAATAAATAATTTTATTATTTTAGTAATATTTCCTGAATTAAATTTTTCGAGTAGAATATAAATTTATGCATAGGTAAAATAAAATTATCTAAGATCAATAAATGCCAATAAACCAAATAGACTTGGTTTGTTCTATAAATGGTCAAAAATGAAGTTATTAATTGTGTTTGTTAAACCAAATATGGTAAAGCTCTCTTTAATCCAGCAAGTTCGGGACCACAGCTGTGCCCGATAATCAAGCATCATTATGTTTTTAAGGCAGATATGATAAAAAATACAATACTCTAAATATTTAAACAACTAAAGTATGTAAATATTTAATGTGTTGAATTATGTACATTAAACATACATGTTTGATGAAAATGCAAGTAGCATTGTGTCACCATCTGGCTCTCAATGTCAACAAATACCCGAATCCATACGAAAAATATGAAAGCCAAGGCTCAATCTTTGCCAAATTATAGAATGTGTAAAATACTTAATACCAAATTAAAGACAGATTACTGTATATATATATATATATATATATATATATATATATATGCAATGCGACATTCTTTGATGTATATTTTATAGACTTTCATCTGGGAAATACTAAAAATATTTAAAATGATTTATATTTATGAAAGAAAAATTTGTATTTCTGTCAGTTTTTCTTATAACACTTTAAGGTTTCTTTTTATATATGTATCCTAAAAATATTGGCAAAATTGTCAGTTATTATTTTATTATTATTAATAAAAATTAAATCAGTTAAAAACAATTTATTGTTGGTATATTTCAATTTCAAATTATTTAGTTCAAAAATCGTCTACAAAAAAATTATAAATAAGAAATAACATCTTACTTTTTATATGCTGTTATTCACATGCTTGATTAACTTCTCATACTTAATACTAGCTATTTAAATCTTCACTCAGGATTTATTTTCTTTGTATCAATCTTCACTCAAAATGTATTAATTAAAATTAAGTATCTAAAATATTGTCACATTTATTTTAAACAACTATTTTGTGTTAGTTTCATTTTAACAGAATTATGGACTACTTTTTTTCTATTGTTGGCATGGATGTCTAGATATACTGAAGTGCTAGCAAATTTTTTTAAATATAAAGTTTTTTTTTTTTATTTATTTATATATACAATTGTGTGCACTTGAAATTCCATGCAAATATAAAAATATGTGCGATACATCTATTGGCACACAGTAATAGTCCTTTATAATGTACTTTTGATTGGATGTCAAAAGGCATTTGACAATAATTTTTTTTTTTTTTAAAAAAATTTAAGTTTTTATTCGAACAATTTTCTTTTTGATTTTTCTTCTGATGAAATAAGAATAATAGTTTATTTCATTCTATTTTTTCATTATTATGATGGATGTCAGAAAGGGCCAGTAAAATATTTTTTTTAATTTGAATAATGAATTAATATGTTGTTTATTTTGTATTGCTTAAATTTTAAAAGAAGCAGTATATATATGATATACATATAGATTCAAGATGTAATACTTTTTGTTTGTTTTATTTTTATTAGTTTCGTTGTTTAATTGGCAATCAGTTTTTTTTCCTCTTTTATACATATAGCAAAATTCATTATTAATATATCCTTTGCTAAATCAATCAGTGTTTTTTTTTTTTGTGTGTGTGTGTATAATTAAGTTAATTTGTCTTTTTTGCTCTTATTTAATAAAGTGATTGGAGTGCATGTGAACATGTTTTTTGCTTCACTTAAAGGATGGAATTTACTTAAAGGAATTGCAATAGCTTATTTTCCTTCTTTGATACCTGCTGCTGAGTACAAAGCTTTTTATCCTTTCATGAAAAAAGTGAAATTACTGCTAGAAGAGAGTGGATATTTTCACATACAATCCACTAAACCAGATACTGTTGGTGAGATTTTTTTAATATATGCTACAATCTATCACAAAATTTACCACATAAAATCTAGCCTTTTCTCAACAAAGATAGCATTTAATATGAATTTCAAAGAAGGTGTATAAAATGAAACAATTTTGAAGTATTAGTTTAGCTTAGAAAAATCTTTTTTTTTTTTTCAAACGATTCTTTGAAATCATGGAAATCAAGTAATTTGGAAGTTTAATTGCAATCTAAACAATTTAAAAAGGTTTGTAAGAATGAAAATGCAATAATTCGTTTTGTTAATTCTTTGGAGTATAATAATGCCTTTTGAAGTGAGTTTTCTGAAGTAGAAATGCAAAAATTCGTTTCTACAATGGAAAAAGAAATTTCTTAACTGAAATTAGAAAGATTCTTAATTATTCAAGAACTGTTATTCAAAAAAATATATATACTAAAGAAATATACTAAAAAATATATATAAAAGAAATATACTAAAAGAAAAGATTTGGTTGCAAAAAGTAATTGTCAACTTTTGATAATAAACAAATTTTCACTTACTACTAAAACTACCAATTCACTTGTAAAACATTGCAGCAGACAAGCAAATAAGTGTATCATGCAATTGTGTGCTGAAGTTTGAAATTGGATGTTACATGTTAGTCTTTGTAAATTAGTTTAAAACCATAACTAATTTGAACATTATAAAGTAGCTTTACTAAAAATGGGAAAATAATATCTTGTCCTACATTTAAAAGTATAGTATTTTCAGGTAAGAAAAAAATGTATTTGCGCATCTTTACACGACTAGTGCTGGTATGACAATTAAAGCAAAGGTTTTATGAATTCTTCAGTAAACAGATGAGGCAATATCATTATATTGTAGGCACTTTTCCATATGCAAAAAAAAAAAAATATGATCTACTAAGTGTTCGTGACAAAAAGGAACTCGGGCAGTTATCAAGGGATATTCTACAGAGATATCTGATACCTTTTGGGACGCTTATAAAAGAGGCAAAAATGGAAGTTATAATACAAGATAATGTCTCCAGTCATGCATCTAATTCAACAACAGAATGATTTAAAAGGAAAATATGGATGTTTTATCTTGGCTAAGCCTTAGTCCTGACCTAAATTCTATTTTTAAAAAATTTGCTAAGTTATTTGTCCCTCCAAGTTTTCATAAGCAATAAATATCATTTGGCATATGAACTGGAAGTGGTCATTATGGAGAAATTGGAACTATTCCAGAATCAGACCTTAAAAATTTAATTAAATCGATGCTAAATTATGTGTTTGAAATTATTCAGAAAAATGTAGTTTTATTGTATTTGCTAAAACTTCCTTCTTTCACAAGTTATTTTATAACAAGTTTTTAGGCAACCTTTTTGTTGTATTGTTATTATATCTTTCTAAAAAATCTCTTGCATATAAATTGCTAAGTATTATTTAAAACTAATTTGTATTGACATGAAGTAATTTTAATTTTGATTCAAATATTTCATTAATTAACTAAATAAAAAAAGTCTTGTGGTCTTATATTTTTTAACAGACTGTATATTCTATCTTGGAAATAAAAAAAATATGTATACTGTTAGCAGTTTTTGAACTCCTAAGTTTTTTAATTTCTTATATTTCTATCATATGTGCAATAAAACTTAATAAAAAGATTTAATTAATTTACCTATGGTGACTAATATACATGATATTATTTTTGCAGATGTTTGATTAACAAACAAATCCAATAGTAAATGTTACAGGAAAAAAAGCCAATATAAAATTTCATTTTAAATGTTTAAACATTTGAAATCTGATTTTATGCAGCATTCTCAATGCATGAATAATTAAAAATCCAGATACGAATAATAAATTTTTTGACCAAATTAAAAATCATATATGAATGAAGATTCTTTAAGAAAAATGCTAATGCTTTATAGTGAATAAATTCTCTTTATTTTGAGATATCAGTAAGTATTCTTAATAGACATAAAGATTGTAATTTGAAAAGAAAAGATGTTGATAATTTTTGTTATTAATTATATAAATGCTGTCTGCTTTCACGACTATAACTTCTAATATATTTCAATGTGAAGTGAAGAGAAAGAATTATAAATCATTACTTGATAATGTTATAAAATATATAAATGTCTCTGAGGCAGAATTTATCTGTGAAAAAAATGTTTGTCATGAATATTAATAAAAAATGGGAGTAGCTTGTTTAACATTAATTTAGAAATTTAGGTTTTGTCATTATTTAAAAAAATCAAACTGAGTGTTAAAATACTTATTAAATCCATGTAATTTTATTGAACTAAATTCTTTATTTATCATCTTTACAATGTACAATTAATGCAAATAAAATTAATAATATACATTAAATAATTTTATGTTCTCTATATCAAAATGAATCCCTTTATATATATATGTTTATTCTTATAAAATTCTAAAGAATTGATCAAATGAATTGTTTAATTTTTTTCTTCTCTTAATTTCTATTTCTTCTATTTAATGATTAGTGGAGCCATTAAATGAAGTTACATATAAAAAATTTGTACATATGACCTAGTGCTGTTTAACAAGAAAATTTGTGGTTTATGACATGAAATCTGGGATCCACGAGCTATAACAAAAAAGTTTTAAATAATCTAAATCATTTATTTTAGGTTGTGCTTTGGCAGACAGTCCTGTAGGCTTAGCTGCATACATTCTAGAGAAATTTTCTACTTGGACTGATCCTGAGGGTCGATCATCACCTGATGGTAACCTCACAAAAAAATTCACCCTTGATGAACTACTTACCAATGTCATGATCTACTGGGTAAACAATAATATCACTTCTTCTGTACGATTTTATAAGGAAAATATAGGCAAACGGGAACATGAAAAGTAAGCATTATCTTATTTTCTAGCATAGTTTTCTTAAAGGCTGAAAATGTAACTATAAATTGATTATTTAACTATTTTAAAATCACTGCAGTGTTTAGAAATATTTTATTGAATGTTTTGAACTATTCCAAAATTTTTATTTTACAAATGCTGTAATTTATTATGTTTGAACTACATTTATAAATTTATTAAATGATCTCTTATATTAATAATCAATACAGTCATGAAGTGGGGCCTGATGGCTGAGTGGCTAGCACTTGGTGCCACAGGTTTCGGCTTCGAGTCCTGACTGTACCATGGATGTTTGTAGTGGTTCAGAATCCACTTTAAACTGTAGGTCCTGGTCTAATATTACTGTGGCATTTGGCTAACAACCCTACTGCGTAAAAAAAAAAAACATCTCCAGTCTCAAAATCTGCCGGTAGGCAGACGGCCTTGACCCACCACTCAAATGAAGAAATCATGGATTTTTTTCCGTGTTTATAAAAGTGATGATGAAAACATACAAATGATTTTTCATATAAATCTTACTAACTTAGTTACTTATCTTAGTAACTTAAGTTTTGTGATGTCAAGTATAATGTTTCTAATATTAGGTTGAGATTTTCTACTAAGGTTTTTCTATTTAGGATTTCTTAAATACTTATATTTGATGTACTCTATAGCCGTACAGTTATTGAAATAAAGGTACTTCTGTTATATATTACCAAACAGTTAGAGGCTTGTAGAATAGTAAATAGTAAGCATTTTTAAATTATCTTATAAAAAAAAGAATCAGAATATACTTATTGATAATATATGTAATTTTACAAAATAAATAAGGATTTTTTTAAATCTTTTGTGATAGTAAAATGAGTATTTTAAGTGGCTTTAAGAAAGTTTAACCATATTCCTATTAGCATATTTCTTTCATCTATCAAACTTGAACTGTCTCTTACTTCTGAAATTCTTTGTCTGTTATTGAAAATTATAATCAAAAATTACTTGATTCATACACATCTATTGTATATCTAACATTGATTACTTCTGATAAACTCAATCCAAAAATCATATTTAGTAAATTAAAAATTCAGTGTCAGGCTAGAATATTCCATAAAACATGTTGTAAAAATATTTTCTTTTAATAAAGCATTTAAAAAGTAAAAACCTCTAGGCTTGGTTTTTTTGTACAAAATGTTTGATATTTCAGAATGCCTATAGCTGTTCCATGTGGTGTGGCCTTATTCCCGAATGAACTTCTTATGCTTCCACGCACACTTCTGAGTCGAAATGCAACACAGTTAGTATCGTATACAGTTATGCCAAGTGGGGGTCACTTTGCTGCCTTTGAAGAACCACAGTTGCTTGTAGATGATGTCTGGAAGTTTGTATCTCTTGTTGAAAAGATGAAATGATTTTTTTTTCATATGCTTTCTCTTAAAACATAAAAAATATTTTTTAATTGGTAATTAATATCATACATTTTCATGCTTTTTTTATTCATTATATTGCTTTTCTAATTCTGTGCAAAATATTGATAATATGTATGTGCATAATACATATATGGCTCAATTTAATTTATAGTTAAACAATATATATAGTATTGTATTGAACAAATATTACTCATGTTTAAATATGCTTCAAAAAATTGTTATTTTTTATTAATCGTTTGAAATCTTTGCATCAAGAGGTAATTGTGATTAATTATATTTATTACCTCCTATGTTAATTTATCATCACTAATATTTATATTTCTATAAAATTACTATATATATAATATTCTTTTTATAAAATTAGAATAAATATAATTTATAAACTTATTTATTTCATATAAGTAACCGAGAAGATCAAATTATGTTAAAAAGTAGCATTAGCAATAAGTTTTATTTCTAAAAGTTAGAAATGGAACATATTTTAAATGTGGAAAAGATGTTTGTTTTTTTCCCCACCCACTGGGGAAAAAAATTTACAATGTCATTGCTACTTTTTTATTTGTATCAAGCTCTTTCGATCTTACTCTTTGGGCTTAAAAATTAAATCATTTCTATATCTGTTTTTTTTTTTATAATATCCATGCATTAGTTTAAAATTAAATTTGAATAAAATTATTTAAACTGAACAAGAATTTGCTGATATTAAATTTTTTTTTTAATTATTCAATTGTTTTATATTTAATTAATATCAAAAGATGAAAAGAAGGGAATGAATTCAAGAAAATTCTGTTGAAATTATTAATGGTTTTTAATAGTTCATTATAAGTAATTGCCTATCAACTTGTAGAAATTTATCTTTCATTTAAAGTGTAGGATTCTTAAGTAGTCATTAAGGGCATATTAAAGTTTATTGCCTAGATATTAATAAAATATTATTTTTACTGATGTTTTACTTTTGTATTTATTAAATTTTATTAAAAATTTTTGATTTTTCTTCTTAATAAAAAAAAAACCTAATAATACCATTATTATGTTTTTATAATTTAATTTTATTAAAACAAAAATTATAATAAAATTAATCTGTGAATAAATATTTCAGTGAAATAGAGTAAATGAATGTCATCAATTTCAAAGCATAATTTTCTTAGATTATTGAAAATTATACTTACAAGTTATAAGGCCAGTAAAACTGTGATTTTTTTTAAAAAACATGTTTATTTTAATGAATGTTTTTATTGTATAAATTATTTTTATCTATTATGTATTTTTTTTTTTTAATTTTTGAAAGAATAAAATATTAAGTTATATTATTTTTATTTGTTATTCAATCAACTTTAAATTAGAAATAAACAAGAATCAAAATTAAACTTTACTATAAAGTTGCCATTTGTAGACAGTTGTTATACCTGTGTTATAAGTTAATTATATTATTTTGAATGTAAGGGGGTGAATGAAAATCTGCCTAATTAGTTAATATTATAATATAAATAAAATGCTACTGAATGTTACAGTTAAAAAGAAGAAATGATAAAATAAAAATACAGTACTGAGCATGTATGGTACTCATATTTTCCCCCTTTTTTCCCAGAATAGTTAATTTCTATATTTGTATAATACTGTAGTAACAGGTTTTAATTTAACATAATATTAAGTACTTTGAATTAATTATACAATACTGTAACATCTTAGTAAGGGCTAACAATAAAGTTATGTAATAACCTTATTATGCAACAAGGTTTTCATAAAATTCGCCTAAATCAGGGTAAACTTTGCTTATAAATTTGATTTAATTGGGACCAAGAACTAGCAAAAGCACTGGTTAAGAAGCAAAATATTTAACAAAGTTATTGTTCTGTATATAGTTGACAATCAGTTTCTTTTCCCTTACTTAAGCAAAAAAAAAAAATTTTACCAAACCATTTTTACCTTCATGAAAAAAATTTAGAATTGAAAAGAAACCTGACAATGAAGAAATTTACAGATTTTTGCAATATATGAAATTTATTGATGACAAAAGAAAAAATAGATAGGGCAGGGGCCGAGAATTAAAAAAGCATGAAATGCTAAATGTGAATTAAAATCTCTTTTTAATGATTTTATTCATAGTTTTTTTAAGGGCTTAAAAAATGTATAATAATACAATCATAATTTTTGTCAATTGTACATATAGAGTTTACATAAAAAATAAAAAAAATAGCCAAACGAAAAAAGGTGCGTATAAGGGCATTGTACCATTTCATTAAAGCAGATTACAACATTAGCACACCTCTAAATGATTTAATAATTAAATGTAAAAAATATTTGAAAAAGTAGGGAGTTTAATACTAAAACTGTATGCATATTTAGTTATATAAAACTGTATGCATATTTAGTTAAAATGCATTTCTTTATAAAAATCAAAAGGCAGAATTTCTTTTTGTATATCTAATGACAGATTTTTTTTGTGGGGAGGGGCATTCTTCTACTTGTGCTATTTTTTAACTGCATTATAGTAGGGTCATCTGTTTCTGAATTGTTTATTATTAACACTAAAATATGTACAATTATGTAAGGTTTTGCAATATTTTAAAATGTTTTTCAATTAGCTGTTATGTGTAATTTTAAAGAAGTATTTTAAAATTATTTTTTTTAATGTTTAATTAGCTGTTGATTTGTTAATATAAATAATTTTAGTTATTAGTTATATTATTGAATATAAATGTTATCAGTTATGTATTTGGAAATATATATATATATTGTATTGTTATATACATTATGAACTGTTTTTATTTTTATATGAATAAATGAAATATATTTGCTCATTGTCTGATTTTTATTTTAAAATGTTCTCATTACTTATGATTGAATTTTTGGCATCATAAATAATCCTGAAAAGTATTAATTAATAATATTTGCTTTTACTGCTAAGCTGAGCTGATTTAAACTTGCATGTAAAATTTTTTTCAAAGTAGTTATTTTTATTTTAGACATTTTTATTGAAGTAGCTACAATCAATGATTATTTTTATGTCAATCTAATCAGAATTTTTTTTTAATATTTTGCTTTTAAAATTTTAAAATAATAGTTGGATTTGCACTTCACTATCTGACTGTCTGTATTTGTAAATCTCAAAGATTTTTTTTTTTTCATGAAAATCAGCATTTTATTTCAGTATATATTTATTATTAAAATCAATACACTTATGGCTATTAGAAGCATTTTAATAAAATAGTCAAATTACATTAATGATGTTACTTCTTGGTTAAAACTTATCTTGGTTAACTTATGTCCTTTTAAAACCAGTAACTTGAATTAAATTTGATTGAGTACATGAATAATGCAATGTGTATTGTTTGCAAAAAAATTGATAAGACCATTTAAGAAAATTAATTTAATAACAATCAGTGTCTTATTATAAGACATAATAAAATTTTATATGAACAACAAAAATAATTCTATCTACAAAACAAACATTTAATTCTTACAAAATATTTGACTTTTATTTTTACACAAGAATCACACACATAGAATTATATATCAAATTTTTCTTGAAAGAAAGTTCCTCTTAAAATAACTAGACTTTCAAAGCTTCATTATTTCAAAGGAAATGATATGTTGATAGACATTGATAACATTGCACAAACATTTTACTATATGTAATTCATTAATTATACATAAAAAATGCATTAGATGCATATTCAAAAAATTTAAATAAAACACGTAAGTATTGGTTATAACAATATGTCAGTATTTAATTGAATGCATAATGCTTATTAATATAGTTGTAAAGTAACTAATGATTATTACTTATCAATATGAAATTTTGTTTGATATGTGGTGATGCTAATGTATTAATTCTTCCTTGATTTTAAAATAATAAGTATCGAAGTAATTCTTGGTTTTGAAGAATTACATAAAGATACTTGTTGATTTGAAATTAATTTCAAATAATCCTCCATTTCCTTTTGATCATTTTTAATAATCATTGTTTGGGGGTTTTTTATCATTATGTGCTATCATTAAATGATAATTGCTACAATTTCAATTTTCTATGAAATCAAATAAATAATAAAGTGTGCATTATAAAATATATGAATTTCAACCATAATTATTTTGACAAATTTGTGCAATATAATTTGGCAGTAGTGTGTGCAAAATATGTTTTGCATTCAATATTTTAATAGCAAGGCATAGATTTTCGAATAAAAGAATGCAATTGTTGTACTTGAATTAATGAAGTACAATTCTATAGAGATGTTCTATTTCATAAATTACATCACTATACATATGCATTAAAAAAAAAAGCAAATCATATTTTTTGGTGCTATAAGGGATTTTGTAATCATTTTTTATAGCCATAAAAATATTATTCAGTTGATAAAATCTCTAAAACTCATAACAATATTAGTCCATTACAAACATGAACCACTCAAGCCAGTATTTGTTAGTGGATCAGAGACTCATTACTGTTAAGAATTTATCTGTATTGTCTTTCTGATCCACTTGACAAAATGTGGAACACTGCTGTAGATTCCAAATTTTCCCTTTTCTCCACATCCATCGCCAAAACTAGTAACCCCATAAAGTGTCCATCGATCCTTAACCTGCATTAGAAGGGGTCCACCACTATCTCCTGCACAAGAATCTACACCACCTTCCTTGTAACCAGCACACAGCATTGTTTTTGATAAGGGATACTCAGCATAGCTCTTGCGGCATTCATTGGCATCTACTATAGGAACTTCTGCTTGATGTAGACGATCTGTACCAAAGATGGCTGTGCTTGCATGTTTACCTGTAAGAGAAAAATGCAAGTTAATAAAACAGAAAATTAAGTTTCATTGTATAAAGTAATATCTCATTTTATATACAGATAATATAATTTTGTATATAAGATTAAACAAAATCTTATGATGTCTATGATTTTTAAAATGTTAAAATATTGCTGCTGTAATTTTCAAGATACTGAAGATTTTTTTTTAGTTATATTTGCATAAGAAGACGAAGTTCTAAATAAGATTATATTATAAAAGATTTTTAGCAGTAGCTAGTTAAAATTTAGATTGATCTAATTGTTAGTAAATTTTACAATATATGTATTTCAATTAGAAATATTAAACTATTTATTTGTAGTTAAAATATTTTTGCATAATTTTAGTTATTCACTGAATGGTATTAAATTATAAAATCTTGCTTAAACTTTTTCTAAAACTTAATACATAGAAAAATTTCTTATGATTATTGCTTATCGGATTATTTCTTAATATTAAAAAAAAATTATTCACAAATGAACATGCTTTATAATTATGAGATAAAATGTATATGTATACTTGCCCCATCCTAAAATAATGCCCCTGGTATGCACTTGAGGAGGTTCCTGATCTGGTAAACAAGCAGGTTGTGTGTAGTTGTCAAAAATGAAGGGGGTTCTCAATTTGAGCAATGCAATGTCGTTGTGTACGACGTCTTCGTCGTAATTAGGATGAACGAATTGCTCTGCCACTGCCTTTTCCTGCTCCGTATCCTCTTTCTCTGTGAGGTCATGCTCTCCAGAACGCAAAATCAATTTTTCGCAGACAATGAGCAGCTGTCAAAGCCCAGTTTGGGGCTATCAGAGTAGCTCCACAGAAAGGTTCACGATGGCGATTCAGAACGGCTAGCTGTAAAAGAGTATAAAGAAAGCTTGTAAAATATTGAGTATTATAAAACATTTATATTCAAAAATTTAAATCGAAAAACATTTTGTGTAGTATATATATCAGTTTTTCCAGTTAATTTTGAGATACATTATACACTTGAAATGTTTTTCTATGAAACATAATAGAAATATTTTTCCAAAAATAAATTTTCATTTAATCTCATTACTCTTGTTCACGTAATTTGGAGATAAATCCACTTAATCAGTAATAGATTTTACTCCATTTGATGGTGATTTGAGTACGACTGAAATTTTTAACTTTAAAAATTTTCTGAAAATAAAATTGCAATATAAAAATTTGTTCCAGGTTCTCACATTGAAGCCTACAGCATATCTCCCTCTGACATTTAATATGAAAGTCCATATTAATTGTTTGCAATTAAAACATGCTGATCTGCAGCTGCATAATAAATTTTGCAAGAAAGTATCATGCTACCTACTCAATATGTTGCATTTTACCACTGCTACAGAAATCATATGAACTTTTCTAGCATACTATGTTCAATTCAGAGATGAAAAAGTTATTAAAATTTCTAAAAATTTAAAATATGATCATCTTTGCATTATACTCTTATTTAAATAACAGGCTGTTGTATTACTTTTGATAATTGAAATATTTTTTGATTAATACTATAAAAGGGAGTAATAAAATTTATTCCAATAAGCAAGTTAGAAGCCTATGCTGAACTGTGTATCATAACTGCAATTTGAAGAGTGGTCAAATTGAATCCTCATACCATTAACGATAACACAAATAATTGTTATATTTATTTATTTATTGCAAATCTGAGCACACTATTCTATGTTTTCCATTTAAATACCTATGTGAATGTCAAATCACATAAACCTCCTTATTTTAATTAATGTATAGTATTTGCAATTTACGATGGCTGTATAATTAAAGTTAATAATTATTAAGAGGTAAAATTGATACAAAATAAAATTATTTTTTAGCATAAGAGTGAGGAGCTAATGAGAAAGAGAATGAGTTAGACAAGCCACTCATCTGATTCATAGGAAAAAAATTTGAGCCCTGATAACGGGCACTGGGGTAATAATATAGGATGTTCCCAAATGGTCGCTTTCCCAAGGACTGATCACATTCAATGTTGCTTAACTGTCCCTTCCTTTGTCTTATTTCAGTTATCAAAAGACAATTTTCATCATGATAAAGCCATTGGTATGCAAACAAAGGTATATAAGATATATTTTTATGGAAGATGTAATAAAAATTAAAACATATAATTACCTGCCAGGGCCAGCTACCTTTGCGTGCTTCTCGCCCTCCTATAATGCGCAAATGGTTCCGGATGTCATTCGGAGGTGGAGTTATACCACATTGAAGATTATCCAGCGGATTATACCTAGAAATATCTGAAAGACAACAATAATTTATTATTAGGTGGCAAAAATTTGGGGTAGAATATTTACAATATATATATATACACACACAAACATTTGTTAAAATTTACCCTAGCCAACATCTTTGAAAAAGTTGTCAATTTTCAGCATATACAACACAATTAACCTGAATGGTTGTTTTAATGTTTCCCTACTCAAGTTCCAATAGAAAAGATAATTTCATCAATGAATAAAAATAAGTACTAGATCTAGAAATTTTCTTTTTAATCTTGGCAAGCACATAGTTTCCCCTCAAAAT
The DNA here is from genome assembly GCA_021605095.1 of Caerostris extrusa. Lineage (NCBI taxonomy): Eukaryota > Metazoa > Arthropoda > Arachnida > Araneae > Araneidae > Caerostris > Caerostris extrusa. Next base: position 28,542 of record BPLR01012636.1, read on the forward strand.
CTGAAAACTTTCAACCCGCCCAACATCAATAAGCCCGCTCCCTTTAGATACTTCGCCTGGAGAAAAGATGCTTCACTACAAATTTCTGTGGCAGTAATAAGTAAAACTTCAGTGGAGGCAACAGTAGCCATTTTTCAAATGATGAGTCAGTCTGGCTCACTCGTCATCAGATTTCGCTAACAGTCTGATGGCCAATTGGCTAGCTGTCTGGCCTTTTGTATCACAGGCTTCATGTTCGAATCCTAACTGTGACATAGATGTTTGTTAGTGGTTTGGAATCCATGTTAAACTATGGTTATTTATTTTGTTAATTACAATTTTGACATTTTAGCAAAAAGGATACTTGTGTTTTAATTCTTTGGTCTAAAAGTATTTGCAAGTAATTAAGAATATGCAAGTAACTATAAATCTTTTTAAATAATAAATGTAACCAAAATTGTAGCTTTCAATTGTAGAAAAGAATAAATTTCCTATTTTAAATAGAAACGGTCATTTTAAAGGACCATTTAGCAAAGCGAGGATTCCAGGACAGCTTTTAGAATAGGGAATAATAAGTTCCCCAGAAGGACATATCGTTTAATGGGACATTGGGTTAACCTAAATTAAAGCATGACTTAAAATATACGAAGTGGTTTGAGATGATTTTCAGGACTAAAAAGTTATATCAAGTCCTGCGCCTCATTTCAGTTGTACCAAAAAAAAAATTTAACATCATCTAGATGACAAAAGATTTCAACAAGAAGTAAAAATTAAATTTTTATTCAAAATTTAATGATGTGAAAATTTTATAGATTTGTAATATTAATTAATATTTTAGAAAAGAAATTGATGACAATACCTTCGGCAGATCCAGATTTTATATCCTGTTCTGTTCCATACATTTCCTGGCATGCCGATCCTTCGACAAAGCAGATGGTAGTTTCCTGTAAAATCTTTTGGCCGCAAACATCCTCAACGATGCAAGTCTTATTCCTATTTGTGACGCATTTATCCGAACATGGGCTCCACTCTCCCCATTCCGAATACAGGGCAGGCTCTTCCACATTGTACAGGATTCGGAAACCTGAGTCCTGCATCTCATTTCGAGGAAATTTAGAACTGGGAAGCATATCCACAGAGCTATTTGTCGAATTTTGTCTCGGCTGCAAAAAAATTAAAAAAATTCGTAATCAACAATTCTGGAATAATTATTCCAAGAAAATATTTGATTGGATTAATATCGAATCATATAACACAAGAATGCACAAATCATAGTCTGTGTACCTTCAAGTTTTTTCCCCCTACTCAATTCGTAATGGGTTATTAATTATTAATGTATGAATCATATATACTATTTAACTCAGACCGAAATGGTCTGGCGGATAGCGCTTTGGGATTCCTAATTTGCCAAGTGCAAAAACTGGCAAGCAAACAAGAATCGAAAGATCTCGAATCTATTCCTGGGATAGGCACAATAAATCTGTAGCTCGGAAATCCTTGCCTCGGACTAGAGGATATGAACTCCTCAAATACCATCTCTATTGATATTCGTTTAAAATTGTAATGGCAAAATATGAGTTCAATTTTGACGTGCAGTCTTATCCCATGTTGTGGTGCACAGCATTACCTTCCAGGAGGATTTTCAAGGATTATTGACTTATCTTGAAATTTATTGAAATATTGCTTGTTTTATAAGAGAAAATTTGGAAACTCCCCCAGGCATCACTATCGCTACTTTTGCACACAGTGCCCATCAAGTCTCCTTTTTCTGAAAGCGATTATTGCAACGCACAACGACAGTGGATTCGAATATGAATCATCCAGTATGCTAACTGAAGCATAAGTCGAGTGTTATCAACGTTTAGCACAATATCTTCTAAGAATTTAATGCCATATTTTACATGAACCAATATATTGTAAAAATCTAACTAGAAATTAAATAACCCCCTTACCTTTTGAGTGGCATTGCATCGACCACTGTTGCACGGCTTTACTTGTCTCATTATGCTGTCACCACAGTGTCTGGGTTTCATGCACTCACGGATCCTCTTCCGGATGCATCGGCGGGTGCAAATCCCCCATTCGCTCCAGGGGAATATCCCTTTACATTGCTGTTCACTGCATTATTTACCTGTAAAATTTTTAAACATTATTTCATATATTTACTGCAACTTGAGAATGATATAGAATCATTTTTTGGCTCACCCTTATAGTGAAACTACTTATTATAGTACAGATGTACTTTTCATATAATACATGGCTATATTCAGTGTTTTCCTTAAATTTGAGACCCAAGTACGTATTGTTTTAACTAATTTCACGAAATTTAAAATTATTTCAAACTTCCTTAAGAGAATACAAAATAATATTTGTAATTTTTTCTTCTAATTACTTTAAGGAAAATTATAGATTTTGATGAGTCTATAATTTCCCAAAAGCTTTAGAAACCATTACGTAAATTGGCCAATAAGCTAATACATCACATATATTGATTCTGACCATTTATGCACAAAAAAAAAAAAAAAAAATTATATATATATATATACCGGTTTCCAGCAGAGAACTAACTGACTTTAAGACAATTCCTCTTATTTAATAGTACAGTTGTAAAAGTTGATAAACATACTCCTACAAATGAAATGATTACAAAAGTCTTCTAAAACCTTAATTTTGTATGAACTTTTGGTTTCAAAAACTAATTTTTTATTTGAACAATTTGAGAAACTTCAGCGTATAATTGAATTTTGATTTTAATACTTTCAAAAATTGATTACACTTATTTTTGTCTTATAAAAAAACAGTATTCTTTCTAAAGAGAGTCCAAAAAAGATTTACCCTATTTATAATAATAATAAAAAGACTAAAACACACGAATGCTAGAATATGAAAGTTGTAGCATTTGCGCGTTTCATCATCTTTCAACACTTACTTAAAAATAAGCAAATGCAAGAACTATGACTATTTTGAGTAATAAAACATTTCCATTTATTTTGCTTAAATTTTTGTACACTGATTTTGATCATGCATTGGAAAAACAATATCATTTATTGAAAAGTACTCAACTGGCTAGTAGCGGCTTAAAACGACTAAGCCCTTGTAGTAAAAGTCGAAAGTGACGTGCTGGCAATATAACTCGAATGCAATGACAGCATACCGGGCGAGGTCTTTTAAAGCCCTGGGATGCCAATAGTTGAAAGCGATAGGGGCAATCCTTTTCATTGACGAGCACGTGTCTTTTGCCGCAACCGCATTTCAACACCCCGCTCCTGGAGGAAACAAAGCCAACATTCTTCAGTACAGGTGAAAAGGGGGAACCCTAGTTACCACGTGCAAGTGACAGGTGTGTTTCGTGTGCTATTGGTGATAGTTGTCTTTCGGTAAACAATGGGGAGGGAATTGTGTGGTCCTCTGGGTTTTGCAAGAAAAAGCGTGCTTCGCTGGTAATCCATCGCTGTTCAACGGAATCTTCATTCCATGGACAATATTTGCATATCATGGAATGCAGAGAACTATTTTATGGTAGTATCAGGTGTGTGCTTTCCAGCGTTAATCTTGTACAATTCGGTTTTTAAACAAATTTGGAATAAGATATAAAAAGGCATCGTAAAAACCGAATTGCGTTCGAAAGTATTTCGATTTCGGACATTCTTTCTTTCTTACAGTATCTTTTACTTTTAAAAAAATTTTTTTTTTCATTTCATCTGGTATAAATTTTCTAAAAATAAAAATAAAAAAAAAGCTTTTATTTGGTATAAAAAAAAAAGCTTTTATTTGGTTTATTTGGTAAAAAAGATAATTAAGGTATAAAGCCTTTTCCTAACTATTTTACTTTTAGAAAGGTTTTACAGATAATCAAATGCGAGCATTTATGTGTTAATGATTCTATAAGTCGATTCTTAAGCAAATTTACAGTACGATGTAGAATGCTAAAAACGAGTTGGATTCAAAAATATTTTAATTTGGAGACTGGTTCTTTCTTTTAAGGAATATTCGGAAATTCTAATATCTTTTTACATAAATGCTTTCCAAAAAACTTTTCTAGGAGAAAAAAATGAGTTTCATTTTTTCGTTTTAAAAGTTTAATATCTTAATTTTATACAGTCACATTACCTAGTATACAGATCTAACAAGGCATATGCGAACAAATGAATATCAATATCACGGCATATAGCTCTCAAAAAACTAAAATTTTAACGCTAAAAAAAAAAAAAAAATTTTAAACAAATAATTTGTTTCTGTTTAGAAAAAAATGCCCTTCTCTAATTTCCTACTTCAACAGAATATCATTATGGTTTGTAGCTTAACAACTTATCAATTATACTGTTATATTAACACTAATATTAAACTTAATAATCTAACAATTTATCAATTAACACTAAAATATAACTCCAATAAATATATATATATATACATATATTTAAACTTTGTTAATAAAATATGTGATTTCAACCCTCACCAAAAAAGAAACAACAATAAGATTTTTAATCTAATCCCTATCAGCACTAAGAACTCGCGAGGGTTGCTCATTATCATTAATAAGAAATTAACAGATAATCTTCATTCAACAATAAAATATCACTTTCTAAGTTCACCATCTAAGGTCCTATGTGACGGATTGCCCCTTTGATTTTAAGTACTTCGGCCTGTCAAGGGGTCAATTCATCATTGAGTTTACAACCGGGTTAGCGAGGCTGGAAGAAAACTGGCCATTCTTCCCCTCCCCTTCAGGGTGAAGGGGCACCTGCACTTCCGCGAACGTTCCAGACAGCTTGCCGCCTCATGTACATCCCGGCCTTGCCCAAGGCTTCTCTAGGGTTGCACAGGTCCGATGACTCTTTCTCAAGGACGTACTCGCCCTCGGACTTTCGTTTCGGTACTCGAAAAACTACTTCTTGGCGCACTCGCCTAAATTGGTTCTTGCAATAGCAAATATTTTGTAGCTGATTGACGAGAAAAGCGGGCAGATGTCTTTAGAATACGTTACTTAAGGGAGGCAAAATAAGTAAATAAGCATTGGAGACAAATTTGCTTTATTTATTTATTATTTGTTCCTTTCTGGAATTCGTATGAATAATAACACTTAAGGATGCTTTGGAGAATAAGAATAAATACCGTTTTAATTCTAAAGCTAATAGCATTTATTTACAAAGTTGCTTTTTCTTTTTTACGATTTTTTTTTTTTCCCCTGAAATCTGTTGTGATAAGGACGTTCAGAAGTTGTATTATAAATATTGATTTAAAATTGTTTATGAACATGAATATTAATAATTTATGATATCTAACATTTTGACATTAAATATTAATATTTTATATTAATGTTATTTAACACCTATACTTTTTTTTTTTCCAATCTCCTTGCTTTAATTATCTCGCAGTAGGAGATATTTTTCGAATATTTTTTTTTTTCTGTAATATAATTTCTATTTTTTTTTTTTTTTTTTAATCTAAACAATCACATTTTATGCAAATTTTATAATTAATTTAAGATGTGGAGATTTAGTGGTACTTAATACCACATTGGAACTCCATAACTGGTACGCCCGTTGCCCTAACATTTTGAAGATCCAAATAATTTTTTTTTTTTTTTTTTGATTAATGAGTATAAAAAGTCTAATCTTTAATATCTAGCTCGATTTGTGTGTTGTTCAGCATTGTACAGTAAAGCTTCTAAAGAGTCCATCTGAACACTTATGTGAGAGGCCACTCTTCAAATAAAAGAAAAAGTGGTTCAATCTTATATTTAACGTCTTGTTAGATCTCTAAGGCTGATGAAGTTTATAAATAAAATTTCAGTTATCCTCTAAAATATTTTTCGTTAATCTTCCCGGATGTTTTAAGACTAAATTTAGTTTCCTATAGTGCAAGTAAATTCTCGAAAATTTGCTTGACTAAATGGCCCACGGATATATGAAAAATATTTTTTATTGATAAAAAGAGAAATGATATCAATCAATTAATAGGAGAATAACTACACTCATGCCCATAAATTAAGGATAATGAAGTTCAGGCAAATAAAGAGACAGAAGCAAAACAAATTTGACTTATTTGTAAAGTCTATTTATTAAACAAAAGGTAAAAGAGCAAAAAGATGTTATATGTTTGAAATAATTAATAAAAATTGCGATTACTCCCTGGAGCAAATTTCAAAAAAGAACCTATTTGCAAAAAACAGTATAACCTGGTTAGTATGATGGTTAATATGGAGTATGTCTCCCGGACGATGCAATACAAGCCTTACAACGCCTAGGCATGCTGAGTTTCAAATTATCAATCTGATCTTGGGGAATATTACACCACTCATCAAGCAATGCCCTCCGAAGTTCCGGTTGACAGGTGGGAGGGGGTTGCCGGGCTGCAATTCGTCGGCCAAGCATATCCCACACATGCTCTATTGATTCAAGTCCGGTGAGTATGCTGGCCAATCCATACGGGTGATATCCTCCAATTGAAGGCATTCGTCTACAATGTTTGCACGTTGAGGACGGGAGTTGTCATCTATCCACAGAAATTCAGCACCCATGGCGCCCCGAAACAAACGTACATGTTGTTCCAGAATGACATCTCGATAGATGTGGCCTGTCATCGTTACACTCTGAACATGCAGGTCAGTTCTGGAACCAAGAATAATTCCTCCCCAAACGAGCCATCCTGCACCACCGTAACGGTGTCGTTCAATGGTGTTCTCTTGGTGGTAACGGGTACCTGGCGCTCTCCATATGAAAGTCCGGCGAGAATCAGACTGCAAACTAAACCTGGACTCGTCGGAAAACATCACACCATGACCACTGTTGCGGTGTCCACAATGCATGCTCTCTACTCCAGGTTAATCGCAGGCGACAGTGAGTTGCGGTAAGTGGAACACATCTGACAGGCCTACGAGCATATAGACCAATGTGCCCTAAGTGTCTGTACACGGTCTGCCTTGAAACTGTCGTACCGGTAGCTGAAGAGAGCTGACGAGACAGGTCTGATGCTGTGCTCCGTCTGTTTCTTTTGGCAGTAACTGCTAAATACCGGTCCTCATTCGACGTTGTAACTCGGGGCGACCTGTGCTGTAACATCTACTCAAATTACCATCATCTTGGAATCGTTGCCAAAGCTTGGAGATGACATTCTGGGCGATGCCAAGTTCCTCGGATACTTCCAGCTGGGTACGTCCACATTCCAGTCGTCCGATAATTCTACCTCGTAAAAATCGTCCAAATGCTTCCTTTGTGCCATAACTATGCGGTTATTGCACTGAAAGGCTTTTTAAAGCGCTTGTGAACAATTTTACTTCTTTGCCACCATTCCTTATATACCCCTCTCTTACACTCTCGTCATTGTGACGTACTATCCGCGCCATCTGGTGGTTTCCTGTAATTTGCTTATTCTTCTTCAAGATGTTTGTGATAATTCTGCAGGTGAAATTTTTATTTTAGAGTTCAATTTCTGTGTGATTCTGAATTATCCTTAATTTATGGACATGAGTGTAGTTGGTTACTAGCCATCGCTTAGTGGAAACATTTTAATACAGAATAATGGATCTGACACGGGTTTCAAATTAATTCATATTCAAAAAATATTCCTACAAAGATAATTATAGGAAAGAGATATAATTATCTTTTATAAAACAACGAAAACAATATAAAATTTTATACATCACTATATAAAAAGAATGCTAAATGACGAGAAGATGAAACTGAAAACTTCACATTAAAATCCACATAAAGTTGCTATTTTTAAAAATAAAAAAATGCTTCCCTTATAGCCCAGTGGTAAGATGCTTGGATAATAATTAGGTCAGTTCGATTCCAATTGGTGGCGAGCGTTTCCATTACTTATCAGATAACAAGCATGTATGGCCATTGGTACAGCAATAATGGTGTTAAATGTGTTGGTGGCTCACAGCTAATTGGACTTCCTGGTTGAAGTTTTCTCCCGTACGATATACGCAGATGCAGGTGAAATGTTATGCTGAAACTAAAACTCTCCTAGAAAGCATTACCCTCCCAAGTTTCTCATTACATGTTAAGCCAAAAAACGTGTAATGTTCTCGATAAATAAAAAGAAAAATGCTTTTCTTACGAAGAAACTTCTTTTATACAGAAATTTAAATCAATAATAAAAATAATGGAGGAAGTTATTTATAAAATTTTTGCCCAGCCCTTGCACTTTACACTTAATGAATTTGAGAAGACCTAACACAAATAATGGTGTGTTTACAATTTATAGACAAAACTATGACTAATGCACTAACTACCATGAGAAGAAGAAATATCAAATCAACTTCTTTTTTATTTGTTAATAACTCTATTTTGACTTCTGTGAAAAGAAAGGGGAGAAAATGTCAAATGCCGGACTCGTAGCCCAATAGTAACGTAGGGTGATGAAGATACCAGCTTCGAATCTGCTATCGGTATCATTGTAGCAATTACCCTAACTGGAGATTCGGTGACGATTATGACAATGTGAGTAAAGCATCTCTCGATAATCAGTTTGCTCGGGCGAAGTTTTCCTGGTTTTCACCCATTCGAGTAGTTACCCTTTAAAGTTCTTTCAGAAGTCAATGTTCTACCTTCGTCTGTCTGTGGGCTGTTCATGGCCTGCTTGAGTGTAACGGGAAATCTACTGATTTTCAACAAAAAAAAAAAGTATCAAAAGCTGTGTGTGTGGGCACCTAAGAACACTTTAATCACTCATATCCTGTCAATGCGTGTCATTATTTTCGTAATCTCCAGCAAGTCTACTTGATTTAATGACTACAGCTCATGTCACCAGCGAAATCAAACTCGCATACTCTCCCCCGTATTCCAGGGAACGCAATGTTGATAATGCAAATTCATCATTATTTTATTCGAAAACTCCTTTTATGTATAATTCACTATGATGTTTTTAGAAGACATCTTTCGGACAAATATAGTGGTTGTTCGTGAGTTCTAATGAGCTAATAATGCAAATTACGATGATGCATTAAGGAATGCTCATGAAAGGATCTTTTCTTGTGCACACGGAGATAGATGTTTCTCGTCTTAATAAATAAGAATTCTCACCCGGATTTTCGATCGGCCGTCCTTGGCCACTCCCTCGCCGTTCATCCGGTTGTTTGTAAACGCAATAAAGGGTCACTTCGCGCAAGACCCCGGATTCGCGCCAAAACAATTTGTTTTGCATTCAAGAGGCGCAACATCCTGGACCAGCACACCCCGCACTCGCATCGGTCAGCCGAGAACAACAAGCAATAAAAAGGGCTCATGCACATTATTATGGACATCCATCAAACGGTTCGCTTGTGCTGTGGGACACGAGTTGGTATCCTTCAATTCGGAAGATCCCACTTTGGTGTTAATTCAATGGAAGTTAAATTCATTTTTTATTCGAAAAAATAATCTTCAAGGTAGAGAAATTACGATTTTGTGTCAGATACACATCGTTAATACTTATTAAAATCGATCATAATTATTATTATTATTTTTTTTTTTAATTTTTAACTAATTCTAGAAAATTCTCTTTCATTTATCATAATTCTTTATCTTATAAATTTTCCCAAATGATAGGTAGTAACCCGACATTAGATCTTCAAACCAAAATTACAAAAAATAAATAAATAACTTAAGTGATTTGTTTTTAGATTTTTCGTGTTTTAACATAATTGTAATGTCTTTGCTGATGCTCTGTAAAATTTGAAATTGTGAAAAAGCCTGTTTTACAACTTTCTTAAAAAATAAAGATCAAATTGGGTCTAGTAATAAAGTGAAAACTTATTTTTTGACCATCATGAAACAATATGACATGTTAAATTATTTTTAGTTTCATTTCTTTATAGTTTTATAAAAGTAAATACTTCTTTTTATTACGATAAATAAAAATTCTTTTATCCATGTCCGTATTGTATGTATCGTCTATATTGCCTTATAGGCCACAAATATGGCCCTATGATATGACCTTATAGGCTATATAGTGCCTACAACACTCACTATATGGCTTTATAGGCCACAGACGATGCAAATTCTAAATGAATCAAAAGGAAAAGTATAAATGAACTAGACTATAAAGTAATTTAGCTATCTCTTAATAATTAAGCGTCAAATTTAATATTGCTCGTTTAATTGCTAAATAATATTTAATATATAAAAATGATTGATCAAATGAATAAAAAAAAACCTTAAAAATAAAGTTTTGGAAATCTGATAAAATAGAATCAATGTAGTCTATTTAGCAAGGCGATAATACTTATCTATAAATTCTGCTGGAAATCAGTAGCTGGATTGAACGATTACGACTTTTCAATTTTTGATAACTTTTTTAAATTTCATTTAAAAATTTATATAAAGTGTGGATTGCTAATTCACGCCCCTGTTCGTCGTCCCCCCCCAGCTCTTTTGTACATTTCGGTGTTCATCTCATTTGTTCCTTTTCTACGTGTGAAATCAAACTTTAAAGAACTATAATGTTCTATTTAAGAAAATAATGATCTAAATGAAAGTTGAATTGGTGTACTTTATACTTTATTTTTGGCTAACTTATTCGTTTAAGTAATCGACTTAAAAAATATAGCTTTTTACTTACAGCAAAAAAATTAGTTGCGGTTTGTTTATCGAATTTTCGACATTCTAATAAATTAACAAAAATTACTAATTTATGACAAAAGGCAGAAGAAATATAATGCAACATGAAAATATTTATGGTTTTTATCAAGGGAATTTAATTTGCAAACACACATTTCTTAATCAAAGCAAAAATCTGCTTTATAAATGTCTATAATTCAACAATTTCAAATTCTATTTAAAAAACAATGAAGAATCTTTTGAAAATTAACATCCAGAAGAGATGTCTCCTACTCACAAATTAGGATTCAAAAAAAAAAAAAAAAAAACATTCTTAGAAGTATAGTGATCCAAATCACGAATGGATTTATTAAAAAAATTTTTTTTTTTAATAATTCAATATTTTTCTACAATTAAGATAACAACATTTACCTTTTAAACTTCAAATTTTTGAAATAGAAATTACAGGAATGCGAAGTTTGATTTTAACTTAAATTTCATGTGCAGACAAAAATTTTAACTAAAATATACTCCAGTTTAAAAAAAAACTATTCAAACTAATTATTTAATTAATATTTAGCTATACTGTATGATTCAAAAATTTAATTAATTTTTGAAGGCTGCCTTGAATAAGCCCTGTATACGTTAATATTTGAATTTACCCCTTCATTCTTAAAAATATATTATTCCTTATTTAATACTTTATTAATTAAACTCATATAGATTCTATCCCCCTTTGCAAAATATTGATGTTGTTAATTAGTTTCAATCCTCCTTACTAGGACAAAATGTGCACAAAATGACCGTAGAGTAGCAAACCAAACCTCCTTACGAGGATGTCTTTAATTTCACTAAGGATCTATAAACATTCTCTTAAGTTTTCAATTCAAAAAAAGTAACCTATTTTCTGATAATACGGTTTTCAAAAATAAAAATCATTTCACCTAGTAGATCGCAAGCCTTTACTCAAATTTCAGAAGTTTTCCAATTGCATAAAGCGGAGGAATAGATTTGGGATCATGCTGTTGTGCACGTGTACATAAAAGATGTTAAGCGCATCAGGTGCAAGACTTGAAAGACACCCCAAATTCTCCCGAATAATTTATTGCACAATCTTACAAGCTATTGCCATGCCCAGAGGTGCAGGGTCTTTAGAAATTCGAAATCACAATATTGAGGTTTTGGTTAGATTGCACTAATATAAAAGGCTTACAAAAAAAGCCTGAGGTAATTCTTATTTGACATTGGTTCTTAGAACATGCCGACTAACAGTTGAACCATCGTGTAGAATAGGACCTCAAGCCTCTCCAATTTCTTCTATAACCCATCTGCAATACTACTCTCTAAGAAATCTCCTATTGTCCTCTCTTGTGCCTTGGCAGTGAGTACTGTTACTATGTTAAAAGAAAAAAGAAAATTCCATTTCTGAAAACATCAAACTCTACCCTGCATTAACAAACTTTATACTTCCGATCTTCAGTTTCAAATGTTGTTCGTATGTTTTCTGTTTAATTAAAGTTTTTTATTTTTGTGATTGTATATTTATATTTCCTATTTATTTCCATTATATATGTGTTTTATGTGTCTGCTATTTATTTACGTATTTATATGCTTCTATTGGGCATTTATGTATTTTGATATTGCTTAATTGTCATCTCTTAGTTTGTCGCCCCCCCTCCCCTTTTTTTTTTTTTAACTTCTTTCTCTCCTATTAACTGTTTGCTTTAAATTTTTTAATTCCTGCTAATTCTGTGATACTTTTGTTTTATTATATTTGAATTCTTTTATTATAGTTGAATTCTGAATTCTGTGATACTTTGTTCTCGACTCTCTTGTCCAATCTAGTAGTATCGTGTAGAATTTTTCCAAGGTTGATTTTGGTATCTTTTACAAAGACTCTTTTGAATTTTAAATGAAATACAGGTTTATCACAATTGCAAATATATCACAGTACTCTTATTTATAGTAATTATATTAATTACATAGCATAATTGAATATTAATTACTTAATAAGTTAATATTAAAAAAAAAGAATTAAGCCCTTTTTTTTTTATGAATCATTATTTAAAAAAAAAAAAAAAAAAGGCTCAATATTCTGATGGAGCATCATGTAATGATGAGCAACTGTGGAAAATAAAGTAATTTGTTTAATTAATTTAATTATTACATTATTATTATTTAATTAATTTAATTATTTACTGCCTTCTTAAGCACATTTCTAAAGTACGTAATAAGAAAATGTGATGAAGTAATTAAACTCAAAACTTGACTAGATTTTTAATTTTATATTAGAGTTAAACTTAGGACAATACTTCTAAGACTAGATTTTCTAATCTAACAAACATTTTAGTAGTGCCAAAAAAAAAAAAAAAAAAAAAAAAAAATTGAGTAAATGATTTTAGCTAATTTTTTTACTGAATTTGCATTTTGCAAAACAATCGCAAAAAATAATTTACTAAATTATTAATTTATCCATTAAATTAATGATACTATAAGTTTTAATGCAGTTAAAATATAATAAAATTCTTGATTTTCCTTTTATGAGTTTTATCATTTATAAAATATATTGCATAATACCAATTTGCTGAATTTCCTTCATTTTTCCAAACTTTTATTATAATAAAAAGGGATAATTTTAAACCAAGAAACTATTGTATTCTTGTTACAATAGATTTCTGATGATTCGAGAATTCTTGTTATTTATTCATTAATAAAATAATTTTTTCCGGTTTCTTGAATGGAAATTTATTATTATAGAGAAAAATATAAATTTAAAGGTACTTCTACTGGTACACAAATTGCACATGATATAAGGCAAAAGAAAATTTACTGAGATCCGAATAGAAAGGTGCTGAGGTCTTTTTACTAGTACCTTACGATAACTTTCTTTCCAAGGTATTCAACCTAAATCCGTTTACTGTTTCATTCACGAGAAAAGTTTCCTTACAGGGGTAATTTGAAGCCCCCTTTTTTTAGTAACAGGAAATGAATGAATATCCGTTCCTTACTACGACGCTAGAAACATTTTGTCATTCAGAAAATAGTCTTCCCACTATCTAAGGGGGTCTAACCCCTCCCCTCCCCAAGAAAACAGTTACAGTTTGAGAAAACTCAATAGCTCATACTAATAAGTAATAGAAAAAGTATCTGAAGTCGAAATTCCATAGATCAATTATTTTATTAATGTTTTTTAAATTATATTCATTTGGTTCATAGACATAACAAAAAGAGAGCATTAAAACTAAAGAAATATATATATATATATATATATATATATAGTCCAAAAAAACATTGCATAAACAAATTATAAATTAAAATTCATTTTTTTTTTTTTTTTTTTTTTTTATCTTTTGCTAACTCATAAATTGCAAATTTTATGTCAACTTCAATATTTTGATAAATGTTTAATAAAATTAAACCAGAACAAATGCAGGCTTAATAAATTTAGGCGCAATTATAATAAAACTGCAACTGATTAGAAAACACTGATTCATTGAAGTAATAAATATTTCACAAAAACCACACGGGGCCATAAGTTTGAATAAGTGCACAGTTTCATTTATGGGCTTGGGGAAGGGGTGGGGGCGATCAAGCCTGGCATCCATGTCCTTGGGTGAGCACTTTTCCTATTTCTAGTAATATTTTGAGTGAACATGCAATGATTCTGTGTATACTTTCAAATTTTTATGTAAAAGAATAATAATACTATTTTATAAACAAGACAATTGGAGGACATTATAAATTGTTATCAGTTTTATCTTCTTACTTTCTTACTAAATATTATTTTGTTTAGAAAGGAGATTATTTAAAATTATAAATGCAGATACTCTCCTATTTAAAACGTTAGCAAATCTTTACAGTCGTATATAACCTTATCTCGCTTAATTGTCTTGTTAAGTATTTATCAAGTATAACAAAAGTTTTATCCATTTTTTTTTTTTAAAAGGTAATTATAAGATATGATAACACAGTTACAATTTCAAACTATCTATGATGAGTCAGTAAATCCTGTAAAATATTGTTAAGCGCAAAAAACAGTGGTTCGGTTGTCGTTCATGATCTGTCCAACAATCTCAAAGTGATCAATGGCCAAAGAAAATATGGTGGGATGGGAAAGGAATTGCTCATTGCAAACTGTTGGGTGACAGTCAAACTGAAATTTACAATCAACAACTAAGATGCTTAAAAAAGAATTTTTGCTGATAAAACGACCTTTGTTGATAAACAGAGTTGGTGATCCTGTAGCATGATAATGACAAATCCCGCGCAACAAGAGTGACAAATAGTCTCATAGAAAAATCTGGGTGGGAAATTTTGCTTCATCCACCCTATTCTCTCGGTCTTGCTCCAACAGATAACCATCTTTAGAAGCATTTATTTTTACATTGAAAACTTTTTTTCTATTCTTTTACTTTTGAAGAATACTTTTTAGAAGCTTACAAAATTAACTTTGCAGGACATAGGGAAGAGGTTAAAATGATGTTAAATTCTTTTTCCAAATGATTAAAAAAAAAAAAAAAAAAGGATCGAAAGTTTGATGGAAAAATGCCATTGAAACGAATGGTAACTAAGTTGATAGTTAAATAAATATATTTTCACTAAGTTTTCAGTTTCGTTTCAATAGGATAGAATTTTCCTTGCAACCTGATAGGCAGATAAAAAAAATTAAATAAATTATAAATTCTAGGAATAATTTTTTAAATGCCCCATTTTTAAAATTCAATCAAATTTGAAAATTATTTTCGACAGTAAAAAGATAACATGCTAAAATGAAAAAATTAACTTAGTGCTTTAAATTACTTTTTCAAATGATGCTTAATTTAAATATATATATATACTATCACAAAGTTTATTATATATAAAAAATTTTTTAATTTCTTTTAAAGGAATTGTGCTTTTATTTAATTTAATATAGCACCTGATCACTCTTTCTGACACTTTCGAATTTATATTATTTTGCATAAAGGGTATCCAAAAAAGACTGGCAAATTGATTTGATTAACCATTAATGATTATTTAAATGAATAATTAATGATATTAGAATGTCCTGAAAAAGACCACTGACTTTCCAAACGAACAAAGGAACATAAAGATATAAAAAAAAAAAAAACTTATTTTTTTTAGCAAATTAATGGACAGGCCACAATTTGTAATAAAAAAAATAATATAATTAGTTTTATATCCTTTCATTTGAATATAATGCAAGAATTTTTTTTCCTCTCCCTCCCCCAACAAACCTTGACTTATTTTTAATCGTCAAATTGTTCTATTTTCAAAACTATCAAGACACCCTACGTAAAAATTAATTAAATTTCAAAAATGTCTCTTATATAACATAAATAAAACAAATTCATCTCTTAAATAACAAATATCCTTTACAAATGTAAACATTGGAAAGCATTTTTTTTTTAAATAAATAAAATAAAAAAAAAGCAAAGTACATACCCTTTTTCTATTTCTCTTGGCATCAGCTATCAAACAGATGACACAAATGATAAGGACGATTCCCAGTAGATATTTCTCACAAAACCACTTCATAGCAAATCGGCCAGTAAACGACAATGACACTAATTTGACAAATCACAATAGACCACCCAGAAGATTAGTGAAAGATTGCTTTCCGATACTATCAGCGGGAAAATCTTTGGACTATTCTTCGATTCGACGTCTCCAGACTGAATGGCACCAGAAACTTCTTCCGACTGAAATGAGGAAAAAACGTTGGCGAGATTAGAAGATCGCCAATCTTGACACACCTGAAAAGAAGGGGATATACGACCCCCTCCCTCATTTATACCAATCGACTTTTGTCACAGGATTGATGAAGGGTGAGCTTGCAAACATTGCTGATGAATGGACATCTTTTACTGAAAACCACAGGGACTGCCCGGCCGAGGAAGAGATCAGAAGAGCTAGGTACCGATCTCTCTAGAATTGTTTTTTTTTTTTATGTTTTTTTTTTTCTCCCGCTGAACTATGGGTGAGTATCACATACATTTCTTGCATTTTTTTTCTTAAAGTGCCTTGAATAGTAATCCAATTGTTTTTCGTCATATTTAATTGAAAAAGAATGTTAATGCTATATAGTAAAGATTAGAAATAAGTAAATTCCTTCAAATGTGTGTTTTTTTCCCCTGCTTTTCAAAAAAATTTTACAGTGCCCTTTGGAAATATTTCTGAAGTTTAGTAGTTTTAGCCTTTCCTTTTTAATTATATATATATACATATTTATTTAAGCATTAATTTTAAATTTAGAGAGCATCAAGTATTTGACAGTTAAATCTATCAATTAGCTTAATAGCTTTTGACTTTTCTAAACGATAGCAATTATGAAGGAGAAAATCTTTAAATTCTAAATTTTATTTTAAGTTTTTTAAATTCTATTTATTTATTTATTATTTTTTTTTTTAAGCTTACTAATTTTAACAGTTTATTTATTTGATTTTTAATTTTTTTTTTTTTTTTTTATAAATAAATAATTATTAAGATTAAACAAATAATTATTAAGATGTGAAGGCTTCCATGGTAGTTTTTACCACTTAGGTACTCAGTAATTGGTACATTCGTTTCGGTTCTGCTTTTCTTTTTGGTGTACATTCGGTTCAATTGGTGAAATCGTTTCGTTTCTGTTTTCCCCTGCTTTTCCAAATGATTTTTTGACAATGCATTTCGAAAATATTTATGAAGTTTGATAGTTTTAACCTTTTATCTTTAAGTATATATCTAAATTTAAGCTTCAATTTCAATTTAGAGCATCAAGAATTTGACACTTTAATTTTATCAATTAGCTTAATAGCTTTTGACCTCTCTTGGACGATCGTTACTGTGAAGTAAGAAATTTTCATATTCAAAATTTTATTTTTAAATTCTATATTTTTTTAACTTTCTAATTTTAAGAGTTCTTTTACTTGATTAAAAATTTTTTATCTTATTACAATATATGATTTTAAATAATTATTAAATAAATAATCATAAAATTATTATAAATTCATATAGATATATTAATCTATATTATAAATATATAAATTATATTTTACTTTTATAAAATAATAATTATTAAATAATTAAGACGCCGAAGGTTTATATATATATACATAAATGCTCTAAATTTAAAATTAAAGCTTATATATATATATATGTGTAAGCTTTTAATTTTAAATTTAGAGCATCAAGTATTTGACACCTAATTCTATCTATTAGTTTAATAGCTTTTGATTCCTCCTGGACGATCGCAATTGTGAAATAGGAAATCTTTAAATTCTAATTTCTTTTTTAACTTTCTAATTTTAAGAGTTCTTTTACTTGGTTTTAAATTTTTTTCTCATTACAATATAAAAGTTTAAATAATTATTAAGATATGAAGGTTTCCATCGCAATTTTTACCGCACAGGTACTCGGTGGGGCCTGACGGCCGAGTGCTAGCTTTCGGTGCCACAGGTTTTGGGTCGAGTCCCGACGGTAACTTTGATATTTGTAGTAGTTCGGAATCCATTTTTAACTGTAGGTCCGGTCTAATATGACTGTTGGGCGTACGATTGATAATTATGATTAACAATGATTGACCCCCTACCCCGTAAAAGAAATCATCTCCTAGATGGCATTGGATTACCATGGGGCTGTTGCACGAATGAAAAAGGTACTTAGTATTTGGTACATTCGTTTCTGTCTTATATTTCTATAACAAAATAGAATGGTGTTCCTCATTTAGCAATTAGAAAAACAACTTTTAATTAAATTTACGTACTTATAAAATTACATTAATATAGATCATATGCTGCCCATTATTTTTCTTTCTATGTTTGTCGAAATTCGGATGAGTTGGATAATCGAATATAAGAAAGGATATATTATTAATGGCATTTTAAAAAATATATAAAAATGAAGATAATAAATACAAATTCTATCAATAAATATTGGAAGTATTGAAAAAAATATATAAAAAATAGTCTATATTAGCAAAACTTATATTTCAAGTAAAAATAAAACAAATTTTTTTAAAATCTATAATTGCCTTTCTTATTTGGTATTTAATGGAAAAAGGATTTGGGAGAAAGACAAAATGAAGTAGTAACAGTAAAATTAAAAAAGTTAAAAAGTTTTAGTAATTAAAACAGGAATAAAAATTTGAGAAATCTTTTTTAAAGAGATTATTAAATTAAAATTGTACTAAAAGATTTAAACAGAGGGAAACTATCTCAAACAGTATTAAAAACTAATCAGGACAGAGTTCAGCTGTTAAGTTTCTTCTTAAAAACGACTATTCTCAAGTTAAAAGCAGTCAGTACCATTCTGCCAAATATTTTCAAAATAGCTTATTTATATAATCGGTATTGTTTATGTTTAAGTAAACTGGAATACAAGGCTATTGTATATTATTGTATAGTATTGACTAGCAAGGGTGGAGAGGGCAACGCAAGAAAATAAACTGTTAACCGTGAGAATAATGCTAGTTCGAATGGTAAAGGAATTTATTACCCCTAGTCATAAAAATCTTTTCAAGAGTTTTATGTTTTTATTGATTATTGTTACTGCTTCAAGATAACAATGATAGCAATTCGAAGGTCAAGATGCAATAAATTTACATGTACATATACATATATTAAAAAAAATATTTGTTTAATATTTAAATATTAACCTTTTAATTAAATTAAAGCCAGATTAATTTAATTTATAGCGAATCTTAATGCATTAGCTGGCAACGATAAGAATTATTTAACTGAGTGAAACTTTAAAATGGAGTGTGTTTTTATCAATTTCATAAAATGTACTCTAATCTTTTTGGACGCGTTCCACTTTTTTTTTTTTTTAATACAAAATCTTTTCTTTTTTTTTTTTTCTTATAAAAATGAATTTTTGTATTTTTTAATAAAAATTATAACTATGCTTCCTCCCTGCTATGGCGTTCAAGAAAAATAGTTAGTAGGCCCCGAAACTCTCACCCGAGAGGAAATAATCTTTGCTCCTACCGTGCAATCTGCGCTCCTTTTGAGAAACGCTTAGCTTATAATCTCAAACCTATTTCAACTGGAAAATTTTTTTGAAATTGGATCAATATTTGTTAAGAAATTAATCAATTAGGTTTCACACCAATATGGCGACTTTTCATGGTTGGCGGCTTTTTTATTCTGCTACATTGTCCATAGACAGACAGACGCAAAAATAAATAAAACATACTAACCAATAGTATGCCCTAAAATTTTGAATAAAAAATAAGAAACACTTTGCATTGCGATTTTAACAACAAGAATGTCCGGGACCAAAGAAATTTGGAGACTTTTTGCTGTCGCCAAACAGGAGATAAGGTGTTTTTAGTTATTTTAGCATTTAAATGTTCATGAAAATTTCAGATTTTAAATCTGCCGCCATGACAAAGACCAGATAAAGGTTTGAAATTGACCGCATTCAATTTCTCAGATGCATTACATTGAACCATTTAAAATTGTCAACACTTGCTATTGTCGTAAACTTGAAGCTCAAGAAAAGTAGCTAAAATGTGATTACACTACAATAGAAAAATACGCATAAAAAGCCACATTCGTACTTGAGAGCGTGAATCTCGAGCTTTGCTCGTGTAGACCCCCTCCCAACATTTTAGTAGGAGCTTGAAAAACAAACCCCCTTCTCCTCTTACCAGCGAACCACCCCCTGTCATGTTCTGGAAGGTCGTAAATCTTTTGGTGCGTAAAATGGGATGTATTGCCCCTTGTGATATAATTTTAGACATTTGGCCAGCATCAGAAGTTGCTAGAAAGCTAGCATTGAAGTTAAGAAAAATTAGAATTTTTTTTTCTTGCTAATTTGGTTAATTTTCCGTTTGTTAAATATAAAAATTATTATATAAATGAATTATATTTGTTTATGTATATATCGTCATTTAATATTCCTAGTAATCCAAAGTGGTGTCTCTAAATTGTTTTCTTCTAATTATTTTAATGAGAAAGATTCAGTTATTCTATACAGTTAATTATGTTACGACGAGTGTAAATTTATTATTTTTTTTCTTAAGATATTCTTTATAAAAAAAGACCCTCCTCATAAAGAAAAACAAGATTATTATTCTATAACATTTTCATTTTAACAGTCATGGTCAATATCTTAGATCAGGGACGTACCCAGGATACTGTCTTTTGGTTGGGGAGGACAACAAAATATTCAGAACCACTTATGAAAGCTCAATAGATTAAACTAAAGTTTAAGTAATAGAAAAGTTATCTAAAGTTGAAATTCCATGTATTAATTATTTTGGTACTTACGTATTAACGATACCTTGGCGACAGTTGTGCCAATAAAGAGCACACGCGCCAACCGCAGCTACAGATTTGGCGGTTTTTAAGTGGCGCCAATCTACACTTAAAATTTTGTTCCAAATAATAAAATATATAAAACACTTCATTTAAAATCAAAACGCTTTCAAAATTCGAAACACTTTCACCAATTTCCACAATGCAATCTGGTCCACCTACCTTCTTTTTGGGTTTATTCTCCATATCCTTAGACATATAATTCACGCATGTAATTGTTCCAATCTATAACAGTTTTATCCGATAAATCAAGTTGCTTTTCACAAAATTTAATCGACGTCAATTCCTCGCACCAGCAGTATATGAATCTCAAAGCTGTACAAAATGGAATTCTGCTTCCCTCAAACCAGTTGTCTTTTCTAAGTCCCACACGATAAGCACACTGACTGAAATTGCATTTCCAAAACTTACGTTTACCAAAATAAAGTTTCATGTCATGGGAATTGGGACATTTTCGTTGTTTTTGGTAAAATATTTCGCTCCTGAAAAAATAAAATTGCATCTTGTTCTGTTTCTGGCAAATCCCAAATACGCATTGTCGTAGCACTACTAAATGGCGTCAAAACTCAGCAAATCTGCAGCTGTTAGATTGGCGCCACTTAAAACCGCCAAATCTGTAGCTGTTAGATTGGCGACACTTAAAAACCGCCAGGTCTGTCGCCAAGATATCGTTAATACGTAAGTACCATTATTTTATTAATAATTTTGACATCAGGCTAATTTCGTTCAAATATATAAAAAAAAAAATATTTGGTTTGGTTTGTTGATCTACGGTCATCTTGTGAACACGAAGGCTAAACGGACTGGGACCTACTGTTTAAAGTAGATTTAGAACCACTCACAAACATCCATACCACCTCCAGAATTCGAAACTGCAGCCTGTGGTACCAACGGCCATAGCGCTAGCCAATTGGCCATCAGGCCGCTGAAGTACGGAGTGAAATACATAGAAAAGTAATAAAAAAAAAACCCATTAAAATTAAGAAGTATTGCACAAAAATAAGCATTTAAGATTCATTGAAATATTAAACATAAACTTTTAACACACAAAATAATTGGGCTTAAGTGATAAGTGGCCGTAAGTTTGAATACATACACTCAACTTGAAATTGAGTGTATGTATTCAAACTTACGACCTCATACATACACATGAACTTAGTGGGGGGAACTCAAGCTCAAGCCACCCCCTGGATGCTCGCCTATCTTAGATTGTACACTTTTGTTTAACAACGATATTTAAATTATAAAAGTTTTATGTATGGCCCATGGAAGATATTCCTTTCCTTTTCATATATACTTATTCAATGTAAATAAAAATATTATTTCATGCATGTCAACACTTAAAAAAAAAAATTAAAAAAAAAAATTAATTAAATTTTTTTTAAAAAATTAATTAAGTACAATAAAAATATTAAATCACTAATTATTTAAATAGATAACATTTTGAGCATATTATAAACATATTAGTATATTATAAAGAATAAATTAAATGGCAATGCTTCATTAATGTTTGGATAATTATATTTACATTAAAATTACTAAATAAAGTTCTTTTTCAATACGAATCTATCTACGTTTTCTGATGGCTAATTAAAAATAAATGAAATATCTTGAATACTCTGCATTCTCTTTAATATGTTTAAAAATGAGTTGCTTAAAATACTTATGAAAGTATTTTAAGCAACTACAAATAATTGTCTTTTTAATTGATGAATTATTTTAAAGCAACTAGGAGCAAATGATAAAAATGTAAATAAAACTTATTTGGATGTATTTTTCTTTTATATTAATTTGCAGATATGCAAAGGATAATGAAATGCGTAACTAATATAGGGTGTTACATATTGAATGGAACAAAAAGAATAGCTTAGTACAAATTCTGTAATTGATTTATTTGGCCAAAACCGATTAATTCTGAAACTACAACCATATAAGTTTCATCTGACAACAGCGGAAATTCCTCCGGTTACGAAATCACTGCTAGAAGCACTGTTAATCAAAATGGCGTCATCTATGTAGGTTTGGTTAGTCACTCTCTGGTCATGTTGTGCACACTTTAGGCTAATTAGACCGGGACCTACTGTTTAACATAGATTCCAAACCACTAACAAACATCCATGCCACTGCCAGGATTCGAACCTGTAACACCAAAGGCAACGCTAGCTACTTGGCCATTAAACCGCTCATCTATCCAGGAGAAAGTGTACTGTGTTTTGGAATATGCCAAAACATCATCGTTTATCGTCGTTCCAAGACATTTACGCATGAAATTTGGTAAAGAACCACACTACTACTACACCCCACCCCACCACTGTGCCAAGAGCTGAGTTGCCCTATACAGTTTGAGAATTATGTGGTTTAGAAGAAGTCTGATTGGGCTCTGTGACGCTCTATGGTCATATGAGATGGGGACCTACAGCTTAAAGTGGATTCCGAACTACTGCAAACTTTTATGACACCGCCAGGATTTGAACCCGAAACCTGTGGTATCGAGCGCCACAACTCTAGCCACTCGGCCATCAGGCTCCAAGGTAAAGAACCACAGCATCGTCACAATATCAAACGTTGGGTGAAGCAGTCCCAGAACACTGGCTGCTTGTGTAAGAAAACCAACCCAAGACGAATGACAGCTAATAGTTAAAAAATTCGTAAAACATTTTTTACGAAGTCCTACAAAATCAAAGCGTTGTGTTAGCTCTGAACTCAGTGTGCCTCATACAATTGTGTGGCTTGTGTTACGGAAACGTTTACAAATCCCAGAGGGTGTAGGCGTTGAAACCTACCTACAAACATTTGCGTAAAGCGTTCTGTAAAAATTTGCAAGAGAAGCTGGAGGTAGATGTTTTCGTAAACAAATTTGTTTTTACCGAGGAAGCCACCTTTCACGTTTATGGTAAATTAATTGCCATAATTTACGATTTTGGGGCACTGAAAATCCATATGGCATAATGAAACATCAGAGTGATTTTCCAAAGGTGTGTTTTTGGGGCTATTTCCAAAAGTTGTATTGTTGGACCTTTTTTTCTTGATGGAAAAATCGATTTACTAAGAAATGTTATCAGGTTACGATTGTTCCCTCAATTGAGGAAGCGGTTCCCGGCTTCATTCTGCAGCAAGACTGTCATACACAATATTCATAATCTAGATAGTGGGGAGTCTGATGGCTGAATGACTAGAGCTCTGGCTATTGGTATCACAGGCTTCAGGTTCAAGCTACCGGTGGGGCCATGGATGTTTGTTGTGGTTCGAATCCCCTTTAAACCGCAGGTCCCGGTCTAATATGACTGCTGGGCATAGGGTTCACAACCCTACCCCGTAAAAAGTCAGCGTCACGGATCCAAGTCAGATTTCTATCTACTGGTGCTCCATTATAACAAAGGCTACCCCCCCCGCCTTTTCCTCCTTCCATGAGACCACATAAGTTCTTGGACTTAGTCTGGATGTTGCTGTCTACCAAGAAGAATAAGAAACAACACAATCTAGATAGTACATATAAAGAAAAATGGTTTAATATTTGTTTATTATATGATAATAAAAGTATTACAAAATGAAGGTAATATGTACAAATAAAATTCAAAAATTTTAATGACTGGGATGAGCTTTCTTTAAACTGCACAAAAGCTGCAGTCAAAGCTTTAGCTGCACAAAACTAAAGTCTTGTTATTTGTAAACGCATTTCATGTTCAGCACACAAATTATTTCTGAGTTTGGTTTTTATTCTGACATATGTTTAAAACGACTTTTGCACAAAGATGTTGTGATGAAGAACATTCAGGCCTTTATAACTTTGGCAGAAATTTGAGGAAATTCTTCCTAAATTTTTAACCAAAAATTAAGAACTTCTCGTTTGTATTTTAAACAAAGTTCAACCAGTTGTTCCTATTCTCTCAAAATAAATTCTGATGTTTAGTGAAATTTTGAAATGAACTCTAATTATGGGACTATTCTTGTAGCGTAAAGTAATCCCTGATAGTGGTTTTTAATTGTAAAATATGTTTCTAAGTTATGCCTTTAGCATTGTAACGTCTCACCCTATATTAGATTTATAATGGCTTCAAGAAGAGGGCCACTTTCAGGTTCATGGGAACACTTCAATTTTTTATTTACAAGCAATGTACATATGTATATACAAATAATAAACTCTATGTTAATATAGAAAGAAATGAAAAGTTAAAAATAAAATTTCATCATAAGTGCACGATTAAATCACAAGTACAGTCTACTTCGGATCTAATTGCCTGGTCTGCGGCAGATCTTAAATATCATACAGCGTTCTAAACGAAACCACAAGGTGTTCAGTTTGAAAAACAGATGGAAATTCCAGCCTATTCAGTCACTTCAAAGAAAAAAGAAAAACAACACTTCTGGTTACTCGTCATAGAACTCTTTCTCTTCTCTTCTTTACCAAAAACCTCCTTTTGAGACAATCCATCAAGAGTGGGGGTCAGCTTCCCTCAGTTCTCATTGGAGTATACATTTCTCAGTTCGTGTTTATCATCAATCATGATGGAACAACTCATGCTAATGTTCATATCAATCTCTAATTGTTTCGACTTGTGAAGGTCGCACAGACATTGAATAATTTCTTGAATCTCATTATACATGATATCGAATATCTGCTATCCGATTTGGTTTGGTTTGTCGCTCTACGGTCACTTTGTGCACACGTACTATCAGATTTGAGTGACAGGCTGTTCTCATTAATAGAAAACACTAATTGCATGAAATATAACTACCCACAATACTGCTTGTTTGCTGTCAAATTTGAGTGACGGGTTATTTTATACTTGTCAAATAACATACATTCTTCTGTCTTGGGAATGAAATGCCAAAACTCTTCTTGTGAGAAAAAAAATACTACAACATCTTTATTCAAATTTATGGCATCTTTTATTATAAAAAGTCACTTAGCTTTTTAAAACATTACGTATTACTTTTAACATAAGATTTTCACAAATCTAATTTTATAATCGAAGCATGGAAGAGATATATTAAATTCATTTAAAGTTGTAAATTTATCTACCAAATATGCCAATGGCTGTAACCATATTTAATCATTTAGATTTTGAGCCTATTTATGTTTACGATAATTAAAAAAATTATAATTTCCTCTTTTAATTCGGAAAATTAATTTAACATTTTACCACATGATAACCATTACACTTCCGTATATAACCACAAGGGTTTAAGTGTGCTAGATAGTTCTTCGCATAATAAGCTAATTAATCTTGAATTTAATTCTTTTTTTATAAAATTAATTATCTGCACCGCTTTATCCAAAAATGGCCTTTTTTTCCAATTATTTCTATTAGCTCACACTCTCCCTATATATATCTTGTTCAAATTTTCAATCGTTAATAAAATACTTTTTATTCATCCACTCAATTTCAATTAAATTTTTTTAACTTGTAATGAATGACATTTGATGTTAATACACTTTTTTCAAATATTAATTCAGTAATTAAATTTAATTAATTAATTTTAGTTTTTTTTATATTTAAGTTGGATATACCTACCAATAGATGGCGCCAAATAAACTTAAAAAAAATTAACGAAAATTATTTAAAAGGGCTTTTTGCAATATAGTGAAAAAAAAAGTAGGAATTGACTTAAAATTTTTTTTTTTTTTATATATTACTTGTTTTACATTCTTTTTACTACTAACTGATAATGAAAGCAATAGTGAGAATGTTCAATATGTGGAGCTGTTGCAATAATTCGTCATATTACTCCTTTTCCTGGGCCTAATAAAATTTTTGCACCATCAGTGTAAATATGTGAACATAAATCCCAGCTAAGTTCATGTTTTTGCATATATGAATTAATAAGTTAAAAAATTTCTTTCTTCTAAGTTAAAAAATTTCTTCTCTTCTTTTTTACAGGTGGTTTACAAAAATTTATATCTCCCAAGCTTGAAGAAATAAAAACGTAAATAATGAATGCAATCAAAATAGCTAAGCCAGTAACCTCTGTAGATTCATCTGATTGCAACGTAAAAACGATGCGAAGAAGATATTAATAGACACAAAATTTCATGTTCACAGAATTGTGCTATTTCTTTTATTCGCTTTGCCACTTTAGTATCAGAAAGTGGTATGCTGTTAATGTCTTTAATGAAATTATCTCCAAGTTTGCAAGCAATTACATCTATAAGACATGGTTTTATTAATTTTTCAACAATAGTGTGTGCTCTCTTCAGCGATTTGATAACTAATTCGAAAAGAAGCCTCAAGAGATGCATCACTATTGGAAAGCATTTATTTATACAGAACGAGCCCATTTTGCTTATTACATCTTCATGTTTACATTGGAAGTATGCAATAGTTTTATCATGTAGATAGGGATGATTCAATTGCAAATTACATTTTAGTTTTTGCTTGATTTAAACTGTTACTAACAACTTTTTCGCATTAAACACATTATCCATTCTGTCCATCTTTTATTTTTTGTCCGAATAAACCCAGAAAATTCCCATTGAAAAATGATTCACAAAAGAAAGAACGATTTCCCAAATATGAATATTTTGAGATTTTGGTTAAAATCTAAAAACTCACTGTTTAAAGTTATAACTTGATTTTCCCATTTTAAAATTGTGAAATTCTATCCATTTATCAATCGACTTTTTTCATTCTTTTATGATTATAAAAAGTATAAATATTCAGCTTTAGAACAATGTAAATTTAAACCAAGTAATATTAAAAAAAAAAAAAAAAATTTAAAGTTAATTCCTACTTTTTTTCACTATATTGCAGAAAAATCCTTTAAAAATAATTTTCATTCATTTTTTTAAGTTTATCTGGCGCCATCTATTGGTAGATATATGCAACTTAAATATAAAAAAAAATATATAATTAATTAATTAAATTTAATTCTGAATTAATATTTGAAAAAAAATGTATTAACATCAAGTGTCATCCACTACAAGTTCAAAAAAATGTATTTGAATTTCAGCGGATAAATGAAAAGAATTTTATTAACGATTGAAAATTTGAACAAGATATATATAGGGAGAGTGTGAGCTAATAGAAGGAATTGAAATAAAAATATTTATTTTAACTGATAGAAAAAAATTGCTTGAGTCTTCCAAAGCTTTTTTTCCCTTCCCGTTTGAATAATATTAATGCATTTAAAAATTCTCCCGTAAGACACTTTTACACACAGAAGTTTCTACATTTTTTATTACTTTAGTAACAAACATTCAGCTTTGAAACATAGCCGATATGGAAAAAAAAAATATCTGTTTTAACTCGCTGAATTTTTTTTTTATTTTTATTTTTTATTTTTTTTTTTGTGTGTGTGTGTGTGTGTGAGAGAGAGTTATATTCAATGATATTTTTCACGCAAAACAATTTTCATTAGTTCAATTGCAATATCAGAGAAATTTATTTTTATGAAATTTTGCAGTTAAAAAATCTTTGCCTTTTGAACAGTATCGAAATAAATTAAGCTTTTAAATTTTCAAAAAATAAATAAATGAATAAAATAAATATATAAAAGTTTACTTTCTGCTTGGTTTCATAAGAAGAATAATAATTTAATGTCCTTTATTAATATTTGCATCTCAATATCTTATAATATACAGATTTTTATGATTTTTCATAAATAACAAACTTCTATTTGCTTTATCTTTATAAATTAAATATTATATAACGTCCAAATTC
Organism: Caerostris extrusa; assembly: GCA_021605095.1. Taxonomy (NCBI): domain Eukaryota; kingdom Metazoa; phylum Arthropoda; class Arachnida; order Araneae; family Araneidae; genus Caerostris; species Caerostris extrusa. The sequence goes on from BPLR01012636.1 coordinate 57,009, forward strand.
ACCTCAAACTGTTACAGAACGTCGGGATATCATATATAGCTGGTATTATAGTTAACTATAACGCTATCTACAACAGCATTTTTTTTAAGGCAGACGGTGGTGATCAGGGGGCTAAAATGTTTTGATAAATAGTCTTTGTATATACGAATGAATATATGAAATTATAATAATACTCATTTCAATGATGTTGTAATGTATGAATTTGCTTATGAAAAAAATATAAGTAGCCTTAATTCTAATTCAAAATGAATTCCAGTAAGGTAGTCGAACCATTTTCTATTTAACAATAATCAACTTTTTCTCAGTATTTGGCGGCTGAATCATAGACATACCATCGGTGTGCCAACAACGTTTCTACATTATGTAGAAGAAAATAATGTTTTATTTTATTATTATTCTTATTTCCAATAGCAAGAGAAATGACAAACTCTTACGAGATCAAAACGCGGTACGAGAACTCACTCAAGAGAAAAGAAAACAATAAGAAAAAAGTCAATGTCTCATCAGCTAAGTTTAGCTGTTCTAAGTTCTTTCACCTCGAATCCCCACGCAAGAGGTGGCATCCTGTGCTATATGGTGCCTGCCCATGATCTCGTCTTTTTCCACAGAAGTTTTCACACCTCGTCTTTTCCATAGATTCTTTGGGCTATCAAGAATGCCAATGCGGGTGCAGAGGGTTAGCCAAACAGTCATGGACCACCGCAAGTCTAAATTCGCGACAGCATTTTCCCAAGGTTTGTCCGAAATACCCAGTTCCAAAATGTGCCTCCAACTCCACGAGGAGATACGAGCAGTGAGTAATGACTTCCATCTAAGTCTCGTTTGATAAAGAAAATAAAAGTTTCATGAGAAAATAATGTGAAGAATCTTCTAGAAGGTTTTTCAAAGATAACTGTTACTAATTTAGGTGGAGAAAATCCGGGAAACAAAGTGGCAATTCGACTGTCTACGACTGACTGTCACAATAGCCTCGAAATCGACTCGCTTTACTAAATAAAGAATGTAGTTCACTCTCCAGAGAAATTTTTGTAATGTATATATATTTTTTAACTAGTCTACTAGACTTTTGGCTCGTTAAGCGTGTGATATTAATGCTATGAATTTAATATATTGTTGATGAATAGTATCGTCATATATTAACGTTAAAAGATCAAACTGAAAACTTTATTTGTAACCATGCTTCCTCCCACGCACTGCAAAGAGAACCCCCTGTGGCGTTCAGGAGAAATGGTCAATGGGCCTCCCGAGACTCTCACCCGAGAGGAAAGTACAGTACTGTCGCTGAGAAACGTTTAGTTTCTAATCTTTCATCCCAGGAAATATATTTAGTACAATCCCTCGGTATTAGTTGGTCTATAGATTCTCACCCGGAGACGTAATATCCCGCGCAAACCCGAGTATCTGGTTTTTGAATCCTTCCACGAATTCAAAATTATCTGTTTTTTAAATGTGTTAAATATTGTATATCTCTAATTGTATGAGTGTGATGTTTGTGCGTGTGTAAATAAAGCAGTTGAGTTCTGAAACCTGTGTCTCAAGTCTCATCCCAACCACACCTAGTTACAATCCAGCTACACAATCGATAACACTACATATTGAGAGAAAAAACATGTAAGAGAATAGGAGGAAAAGGATAACAAAAAGCAAAAAATTTTAATACTAATAATAATGCTCAAAAGTAAAATATTCAATTACATTTCTTATAGTTAAATAGTTTTCGGTAGAGTTACAAAATAATTGTTTTTGAAACTTTTTAAATTTTAGAAAATATTTTTCTTTACTATAACAATCAGTCATTTATTATTAACATTTAGTAGGTTTTACTATATTAATAACCGATAGAAGTTAAAAATATTAATTTTTTCATCATTTAATTACTTTTCTATATTAAGGCAAGATTTTCAACAGTTGCTAAAATGGCAGTTACACTTGTATTGATTATTTATGTAAAATTACATTTTCCTATCTGATTATTTTAAAATAAGCATATCTATCATTTTTGAAAAATTGTGAAACCAAATACATATTTTTACTGTTTCAAAAGTAATAATAAATCCTTCATCCAAAATAAATATACACCCATTTAACTGTATTAATAAATAAAAATATGGTATATAATACAATAAACCTATTCTACTAGTTACACTTGCATTGATTATTTACGCAAAAATGGCCTTTTCATATCTGATTATTTTAAAAATAACATACTATTGTGAAAACTTTTTTTTTAACAGTTTGAAAAGTAATAAGGAATCCTTCATACAAAATAAATAAATATACACCCATTCTACTGTGTTTTGGAAATTTTTGTGTTAATTAACAGTAAAATAAAACAAATAGTATATACATATTAAGAAAGTAATTGTTCAACTTCCATATATCAAATATTGCAATTGATCAAGGATTTACAGACTGCTGTTGTCATTATGCCTATTTTATTTTCTTAAAAACGTAATTGATAAACTTTTTGAAAGATTTTCAGATTCTGATGAAAGATTAAAAAAATGAAACACGATCCAGCTGGAAGTTTAATAAAAAAAAAAAAAAAAAATGAACATTTAAATACTGGGAAATTATTTTATTCAATGTTTTTCTATTTTATTGAAGATCAGATCTTTGACCATAACGTGCTACCTGGATGCATGATATCTACATAATTTATTATATCTATATGATAATTACAGCCTAAAAAACATGCTCTATTTTAAATTGCGGTGAACAAAGTTAATATGGTTGTTATTAGAACATGCATTACGCAGACCTGTTTATATCAACGCATGTCTGAACAAGAATTTTTGGCATGAGTATATAAGGAAAAAAAAATGGATAAATAAAATCCATTTTGTGCTTGGTTACTAGAAAATTTAAAGAAATACTAAAACACTTATTAAATTAATATAATATGTCCCGAATAAAATTTTTTTAAATTGTTTGTTATTATTTATTACTTGTTTCTTTTTCTATATACAAAGTTATGAAATATTTATGTTTTAAAAAAATTTCGTATGTATCTTACTGTGTGTGTGTGCGAGACCCGTGGCCAAGTTTCAATTAATGCATGTTGCCTTCACAAGCCTTTGCTTCCTTGCCATAAATAATGTTCCATTAGGAAGGTAAATATTATGTCTGAGGTTAATATTTTATTTCATTTTATAGATTTATATCAAAAAATACGATTGAAAATTATTAAAATTATGTAGGTAAAGACCGTTCCTAAATACAATACAATGCAATAATCCGCATACAATAATTCAGTATAAAAACTGTAATAACTGAATAATGTTTATTTAACAATAAACTTTGTCTGTAGCAGTTTTGCAAACGAATAAACTTTTAATTTTTTGAAAACTTGAGCATATTTTTTCAAAACAAATTGAAAGTATAAGGGAAAAAAATATTGATTACTAACATATTTAATCACACAAATGTTAAATTGAAAGTATAAGAAAAAAAAATATTGAAAACTAACATATTTAATCACACGTGTTAAATTGAAAGTATAAGAAAAAAATATTGATTACTAACATATTTAATCACAAATATTAAATTGAAAGTATAAGGAAAAAAATATTGATTACTAACATATTTAATCACAGGTGTTAAATTGAAAGTATAAGGAAAAAAAATATTGATTACTAACATATTTAATCCCAAATGTTGAAAGTATAAAGAAAAAAATAATTCTAAATATTTAATCAACGTGTTAAATTGAAAGTATAAAAAATATACTGATTACTAGCATATTTAAATTGTTACAAATGTTAAATTAAAAGTACAAGGAAAAAAAAAATATTGATTTGAAAATAAAAATTTCATAATTAAAAAAATATAACTATAGTTTAAAAACTAAATAAAATAATTTATATATAATTAAAAATTTTCAACGAGTACATGCAGCCTTTATAAGCCTGTATCCTCCTTGCCATTTATAATCTTCCATTAGAAACAGTAAATACTATGTTAACTATGCTAAATCTTCCGTTAGAACAGTTATCATATTATAGATTTATTTCAAAAAATACAGTTGAAAATTATTAAAGTAGTGCAGGAAAAAGATCTCTCCCTAAATGCATTCCGCATACAATAATTCAATATAAAAACTGCAATAGTTGAATATTTATGTAAAATATCTTATTTAACAAAAACCTTTGTTTGTTGCAGTTTTGCAAACAGTATGTGAACAATGACATGTCTACAAACATATTTAATCCCAAATATTAAATTGAAAGTATAAGGAAAAATATTGATTACTACTACTAACATATTTAATCACAAATGTTAAATTGAGTACAAAAGAAAAAAAAAATACTGATCACTACTACTACTAACATATTTAATTACAAATGTTAAATTGAAAGTACAAAAAAAAACATTCTAATTTGAAAATAAAAATTTTATCATTAGAAAAATATAACTATACTTTTTAAAACTAAATAAAATATTTTATATATGTATAATTAAAAATTATTCACTTTTAAACTACCAAAAGGAAGTAGATGAATTATTCAATAACAAATTTATTCACATATAAATAATATCTTTTATTATTACTATTTTGTTTGAAAACTGAGAAATTCATTTACTCACCTTTCAAAAACTTGTCTTAAACACCAGGAAATTTTAAAAACTTGTAGTGACCGTAAGTAAAAAAAAAACTGAAATTAAGCTGTATAAAGTCTATAGTTAAATTCAATCATATTTGTTGCGATTCACAGTGCAGGTCGATTTGGATCTTTGTGTTTCAATTTCCTTGCAATAAAGGTTCGAATTTTTGCCATCAAGAACAAAGATCTTCTACTTTAAATGGCTACATAAGGAAACCAAATGCTGAATGTCACCAAATTATCATTACTATAGATTTTGTTTGGTAGAATCAAATTCCTGAAAGTTATATACATCCCGGAAAATTTCAGATAAACATCTCAAAAATGATGATTATGGGTAATCTTATGTAGAAAACCCACAATAATTTTGTGGAAAATAGAATATGGCACATCCACTAGCTTGTATTATGCCCGAGTGCTGCTTTTGACCGCCAACTAGATATTGATAAGCAAGTTTGTGTTCTACTTCTAGCTATCAATGAATTTCAAAATGAGTAATCACATTTTGAAAATTTACAGGTGTCAGAAAAGGTTGGAGGTCCTTTCTGAAAGCCAGTTGTAGCAAAAATATACTGTTAATTGTGTACAGCTTTGATTATATTGTTAAGAACTGATGATAACAGTGTGAATGGAAATTTAGTAATAGCATAAGCCACAGTTTTGCTTGTACTGGGGCGATTGTGGTTATACCTGAAATTTTCTAAACTACATATTAAATTTTCGAAAATTATTCGTAAAACGAATTAGACCAGCCATTTCCAGCAAAATTGCAACATAAAATTTGTAAAAAAGCATGTATAATTGTGAGGATTCACTAAATATGTTCGTACTCATGTTAAAGTTTTGAAACTTCGTTTTTTCACAAATGAGAAAATGAAGTTCTGTAAGTAATGTGCAATTATTGGAAATATCACCACTCTAATTTTGTTCTTGTAAAGAGCTCCATTCTAAATATATTTGAATTGTAACAATCTTCATCCTAATTGTGTTCCAATTGTAAAGATTTCCATTCTAATTATGTTTCAACTAAAAGATTTCCATTCTAATTATGTTTCAACTATAAAGATCCCCATTCTAAAGAATATTATGTTTCAACTATAAAGATCCCCATTCTAATTGTCAAACACAAAGATCCCCATTCTAATTATGTTTCAACTATAAAGATCCCATTCTAATTATGTTTCAACTATAAAGATCATTCTAATTATGTTTCAATATAAAGTAATTATGTTTCAATATAAAGATCCCCATTCTAATTATGTTTCAACTATAAAGATCCCCATTCTAATTATGTTTCAACTATAAAGATCCCCATTCTAATTATGTTTCAACTATAAAGATCCCCATTCTAATTATGTTTCAACTATAAAGATCCCCATTCTAATCAACTATAAAGATCCCCATTCTAATTATATAAAGATCCCCATTCAATTGTAAAAATTTCCATCAAATTATTTATCCTTCATTAAGGCCGAAATGACATGATAGAAAGAGCATTTGGTTTCTCAACTAAGAGAACCGAAATCGCAATCTACTAGCAAGAGAAGCTAAATTGAAAGTTTCCGCGTCTCTGGCGAGAATAGGCACAATATAACTATAAAACGAAAATCCTTCTGTTGTACAGGAGAAATAGGATGCGATTTCCTCAATATGCCACCCTTGAAAGAGTTCGTTCCAAAATGTGGGAGCAGTGTAGTGGATCCTCGTAGTGCAATACGAATAGTACTTAAGTTGCAACGTACCTGTCATTCTACGGGCAAATGGCTTCAGATCAAAGTACCCTACATTCGAAAGCAGCAATTAATCCATCATTTTGAATCCATATAAATAGTCACACTAATCTATACTAACAAATAACTCAGTAGTCAATAATTATATTTAACCAATTATAACTTACAAATCTATAATCACTATACTAGTAGTCTCATTGAATCAGGACTTCCTTCGGTAGCTCATTCATTATATCAATATGAGAATTCCATTATATAATGCTTAAATTCCTTGGAGAAAAATTCGGAATTAGCATCGGAAAGACTTTTTCTGGCTAACTAATGCAATAGAATTTGCTTTTATAATAAAAAGAGTCTTGCAGAATCGTCTAAGCTAAGATATGAATATTTTTAGCTAATACAGTGATTTTTCCTGCATACTCGTGATTCATAGGCTGAGTACAATCATGTTTTAAATAATAATTTATAGATAAATAAATTTAATTTTAATAAATAAAATAATAAATTTATAAATTTAAATAGTAATGTATATATATATATTTAATAATGATGCAATGCAAATAAATATTCGGCGTCGTTAATACTGCAACAATCGATCGCTCGCTTCTTACATATTATTACCATAGATATGTAGATATAAATAAACAAAAATATCGATAGAGATTACTACTCGTAATGAATAATAACTATCATAATGTTTTTGTATAATAAATGCCGATATTACGAATGAAATGTTGCATCTCGGTCAGATGATCTGAAAAAAAAAAAAAAATCAAGTATAACATTTGTTTTTTAACTTAGAATTCATCGAAAAACTGATCTCTGCAAATTTTCTGAAACAGTCATTGAGAATTAACTTTCCTTGACGCATCCTTTTCGAAACAGAATCACATCACTTGTGACCGATGAGGTGTTGGGATGTTTTTCTATACTCGCCATTCTTTCGCCTCCTCATTTCGTGGCTTAGTGATTGTTGTGACTAATCCTCAGTGACCTGCAGTGCGGGACGGACATCCCATGAGTAATCTACTCATGGGTAATCTACTCATGGGATGTCCGAGTAATCTACTCATGGACGAAGGAAAGAGGTAAAATACATAGGAAAGGGCTTCTGTTGGGATGTACCACCTATAGGTAGAAGTCTAACTTAGCTCCGTTTTCTTACAGTCATATGAGACCGGGACCTACGACTTAAAGTGGATTCCGAACTACTACAAACATCCATGGCATCACCGGGACTAGAACCCGAAACCTGTGCCACCGAGCGCCAGACACTATGCCATTCAGGCCAGGCTTAGTGGTAATGTATGCTTTAATATTTTAAAATTTCTTTCCTTTAACGTGTTTTCGATAGTTTTTTCAACGTTTTTTATTTTTGTAAAACTTTTTATTTATTATAAAGAATATTTCATTTTTAAGCCATTGCTAACTTTAATTATGTAGCCAAAATATTTATGTAAATTTAAAATATTAATTCTGATAAGAAGATTAAAACATCTTAATCACAATGAAAATCAGAAGCCTGATCTCCTAGCCCAGGGGTCGGCAACCTTTGAGTCGGAAGAGCCAAAAATGGCAATTTACAAAATTTCAAAGTTTTTAAAGAGCCACAAAATTTTTCTTGACAATAATAAATAACAGGTGGGCTGAAAAGTTCATAGGCTGACACATAGATGTCGCTACTAGTATTAAATCCGTATGATTTTTAGTTAGCCCTAACCTTCAAAAGACACGTGTATAAATTTGATAGCTGTTGCACTATTAGTATGTGAGTTATAGCATTTTTAGTGAAGTTATAGTATTTTTAATGTTCATCACGTGCAGTCCACTCGGTTGACTGTCGATTGGACTCCGGTGTGAAATGATAAAGCCATGTTTCATCCATTGTCCCATTTCGCGTGTACACTCTCGCGGTAATATATTTCTTTGAGTGCGGTGAAAAGCGAATACAAGTGACTGAGAGATATAATCGGTGCCTAATCCTCGTTAATCGATTCAGAACGATTTTTAAATGCTTTTTTGATAAAATAAATATTTGCTTATGGAACTAAAGAGCCGCAGCTTCACATCAAAAAGAGCCGCATGTGGCTCGCGAGCCGCAGGTTGCCGACCCCTGTCCTAGCCAATCAGGCTTCTGATTGGCTGCCGTTCTACATTTTTAATTAGCTGTATAAAGATCATCAATTTTGCATCAATAGGTTGGTGGGACTTTCTGAGGTGTCTCGTATATGATATTCAAATATGGGTAATTAACCTTTAGAAAATACTAATCCGTCCTTTTCTCTGATCAGTCATGCTCTAAAGTCAGCGTGTATTCAAATCTTTTTTTTTTTTTTTTTTTCACAATCAGAAAACTAGTTTTCTAAAACTTTGGATTTCATAATTCAAGATATTTAAGTATACTATATATATATATTTTTTTAATTTAGTACATTTCGTCCTTGGATCATGATGGCCGAGTGACTAGCGCTCTTGCGCTCGATACCATAGGGTTCGAGTCCCGTGCGGTACCATGGATGTTTGTAGTGGTTCGCAATCCACTTTAAATTGTAGAACCTGCTCTATTATGACTGTAGAGCTTTGGGCGCAGGGTTATCAAATCGTACAGCCCTACACCGTAAAAAAGAAAACCATCTTCTGCCCCAAAATCTACCAGTAGGCATATGGTCTTGACCCACCATGGGGCTATTGCGCCAACGAATAAAAACTTTTTTCCCTTACTTTTCACAGCTTTTTTTAAATAAATGTTATTATATGTGTTATATTAAGGATTATAAAAATTCAATGTGCAGGAAAATGTTCGAGTTCTGAAATTTTTATGGAACTGAAACTTTTAAAAATAAAATAAAATTTTAAAAAAGGAAAAAATATCAATGTCGGAAATCAAACGGAAAATGTTCGAGTTCTGAAATTTTTTATGGAACTGAAACTTTTAAAAAATAAAATTTTGTAAAATTTTAAAAAGGAAAAAAAATTTTAGTATATTTATTTAAAAGGAAAATTTAATTTTTTTTATAACTAAGCCTGGCTACTTAAGTATATTTCCAAGTTAATAACTATACAAATTTTCTCAAATTAAAATCTATGTTAAAATGCAGCATTGAGTTATTATATATAAAAATCTTTATCTTTTTTGCTTAAATCTCAAAAATTATCTTGCTTTATTTTCTTTCATATGGGGGCCTGATGGCCGAGTGGCTAGCGCTCTGGCGATCGGTAGCACAGGTTTCGGGTTCGAATCTCAGCGGTGCCATGGATGTTTGTAGTGGTTCGGAATCCACTTTAAACCGTAGGTCCCGGTCCTAATACTCTCGTAGAGCGTTGCGGGGGCATTGTTACTCCGCGTCCGTGGCTTATCTTCAAGTTACACGCGCCCCATGGGTAATGCAAAGTGAGTAACGTCTTTGCAGCGCTCTTGCCTTAAGGCATCCAAGACCAAGCTGTCTATGTGTTTGCCAGCTGCATTAGAACAAAAAAAAAAAATTCTTTCACATAAATGCTGCTAGAAAAAATTTTTTTCCAACTGATAATGGTTTCGTCAAACTTTTACCTTTCATCTATTATTTTTTTTATCTTTTATCTTATAACTAAACTTTAACTTTTTTTTTTTAATAACTACCCCCAGTGTTAAAACCACCTTGGGGTATTTTTCCACTATCAAATCTTAAAAAAGTACTCCATTGATAAGCATCCAGGTGCATCTTGTAGTTCGAAATTTAAAACTTGTAGAGAATCACAAACTGTATCACTGACAAATTCGAAAACTATTTTATCAGGTTGTAACGAAAGTTTTGTCCATTTTTGAAGAATAATCATTCTACACAATAGCACCAATTAATCTCCTAACCAACTATGATGAATCAGTGGACTTTTTATAAAAATGTTAAGCACAAAAGATAGTATCTTAGACGTTCTTCAAGGCCTATTCAACACCTACGAAATTATCTGAATCTAAATAAGATTCTTTTGAGTGTAGGGTAGAATATAAAAAGTATAAATTATTAGGTGGCAATCAAACTGAAGTTTACAATCAAGAACTAAGATGCATAAAAGCATTTTTGCAGGAAAAGTTACTTTCTTTGATAAACAAAAAAGAGTGATCCTACAGCATGACAATTTCAAAATTCATAATAATATTAATAATACGATGACAATATCGATACTGTATGTGTGACTAAGAGTCTCCTAGAAGGATTACGGGCTTCAGGTTAGAATCCTGGCGGTGGCATGGATGTTTATTAGTGGTTCGGAATTCACGTTAAACAGTAGACCCCAGTCTAATGTGTGCAAAAAATGACTAAAGAGCGACAAACCAAACCAAACCTAGAATTTGGCTGAAAAATTATGCTTCTTATATCCTATTTTTGGACCATGCCTCAACAGATTACCATATTTTTAAAACCTTATATAATTATTTTGATGAATTTCGGCTGACTCTTCAAGAGAAGAAATTGAAGCTAGATACCTTTTATACATATATATAGAAAAAGCATTGAAAAGTTGATGCGATCATGTCTTCGAAAAGAATAATGAATATGTTGTTGATTAAATAAATTTATTTTTTGCAAAGTTTTCAATCGGGGAAAAAAAAAAAAGAACAGAGCTTTTTTTTTTTTGATATGCTGATTTCATGTAAATCAGAAACGATTTTAGGTTAGGTCGTATGAGGTCCAATGATGGTACAAACTTGGTTTAGAGAACCAAAAGTTGGAAGGGGAAACAAAGTTTTCTTTCACGCAGCTTGTATTCAAAGCAGAAAATATTCGTATTCAAACAGAATCTACAAAAAGACAGCAAAGATTTCGAAAAGGGCTTTTCTATATCTTTTTCTCAGAGAAACTGAATGGTGAGGCTTTAAAATGCCATTCTATTCATTGTTTACACAGCTCTTTTAAAGGTTCAGGTAATAAATTTGGAAGGAGGTATCCCACCTGTACAGAATTCTTTTACTTTGCACCTTTCATTTTAGGGGGAACGAACATTCCACCACCTCGGACGTTCTTGTGACAGATCTCCCATTTCTTTCTTGGTTTCCTCTTTTCTATATTCATAAAAAAAGAATTTAAATATGCTCATCTGATTAATATTGCTAGAAATTTCAATAATCATTCAATTGTTTTCTTATAGTATAATATATGCCAACTACTGTCGAAAATGCTGATTTTCACACACACACACATACAAAATTCATACATGAGAAATAAAAATGCTTTACTTTAAACGATTTATTTATTTTACTTTATTATTTTAAACGATTTATTTTACTTTACTTATTTTAAACGATTTATTTTACTTTACTTATTTTAAACGATTTATTTTATTTTACTTATTTTAAACGATTTATTTTATTTTACTTATTTTAAACGATTTATTTTACTTTACTTATTTTAAACGATTTATTTTTGTTTTACTTATTTTAAACGATTTATTGTATTTTACTTATTTTAAACGATTTATATTTACTTTATTATCTTAAATGATTTATATTTATTTTATTATTTTTAAATTTATATTCACTTTATTATTTTAAATTATTTATATTTATTTTATTATTTTAAACGATTTAGATTTACTTTATTATTTTAAACGATTTATATTTACTTTATTATTTTAAACAATTTATTTGACGAAAGATTTTATTAGAATTTATTTTATAATTTAAAAGTATCAAACTAAATAATTAAAGAATAAAATAAAATTTAAACACTTTTTTTTTAAATAATTATTAGTGCCATTCTCAAACCTTGACAGCTTGAAAAAAAAAAAATAACATCATACAATTTTATTTTTACGTAACGTACAAAAAAAGTTAAAAATCTTCACTATATTATACATAATTTTTTTTTTTTTTTTTTTTGCTCTTACATAAATAAATATATTTGTTGTTAAATTACATTTCACAATTTCTGAAAATATTAGCTAACTTTCCTTTTAACTTACCTTAACTAATATCGCCTTATATTTAACAATTTTTCCATATTTAAAAATTATTATTCAATACATTTTCTAACGTATTCCAAACATCATCCTCAAATTGAGATAGAAAGTAAAAAATCTATTCCTCATCAATGGCGAGAATCGATTCTGGACGATTTTTGCCGATCTGTTCATGATAATTTATTCGAATTTTCGATTAAGCTGGTAATAAACAAGTAATATAAAAAAAAAAAAAATGTTTAAAGTCAATTACTTTTTTTTTCACTATATTGCAGAAAGTCCTTTATAAATAATTTTCATTCATTTTTTTTAAAATTTATCTGGCGCCATCTATTGGTAGATATCTGCAACTTAAAACTAAAATTAATTACTGAATTAATATTTGAAAAAAAACTGTATTAAAGTCAAGTGTCATCCACTACAAGTTCAAAAATGTATTTGAACTTGAGTCGATGAATAAAAAGTATTTTATGAACGATTGAAAATTTGAGCAAGATATATATAGGGAGAATGTGAGCTAATAGAAGGAATTGAAAAAATAAAGAAGATTTAATATTTTGTGCTTATAAGCAAAAGAATTGGGAATTATGTAGTATTGAATTATGTAATTATTATGTATTACTATGTATGGAATTATTATGTATTGTTATGGTTAACTGTTATGGAATTATTATGTATAATATTGAAGAAAACAAAATTAAAGAGCAAGATTAACTTTCGTCCTATTTTATTCGAAATTTGAGAAACCGTGAGTAAGAATGCAGTAAATGTTTAAAGTAATTAACTGAAGGTAATATATTTTTGCATTTCTTTAAACCAGGAGGAATGCTTTCAACCATACTTTTTTATATCTTTCCAAGTTTATACGAGTAAACTTTATCAATTTGTTCACTTCATTTCATTTCTAAAGTGACACAATATACATCTTCCCTTCGCTTATTTGACCTGAGTTAGGGCTGCCGACATGACATCATAAATTTTTTTCAGATATAGATTGCAGGATTTTTTTCTCTAAAATTCTAACTCTAAAAAAATTTAACAAACGATTCAGTTAATTTGTGTAATGCATCATTTGATATTAGATGCATTTTCTTATTTCGGTAATTAAAGCAATTTAAATTGCTCCCTCCGATATTTAAATGGACTTAAAAAAAAAAAGTAAACAATGATTATCTTGCTACCTTAAATAAATATATTGCTCTAAACAAGCCTATTTTCCTTTAAAAGCTGCTCAAGAAGGTAAAGAGATTAGACATTTCTCATCTATATACACTCTTTTGTTACGGGAGTTGATCTTCATGAAAATAGCATAGAAATTTTTGTGGACAGAGCTAACATCCCATAAGTAGCGCAATCTTCTCTTCCTCAAACTTTTTTAAATTTGACTTTTAATAAGCAAGGTTATTTATAAATATCCTACTATCCTATAAATCCAAAAGAAAAGACCTTTCCTTGCAAATTAAAAAAAAAGTCCATGAAAGTTTCTTAATTTTATGAAGATCCTCAAGGAGATACAGTAAAATTAACCGTCTGTCCGAACCTTTCTTCTCTCCCATAACCCTTATTAAAGATTTTTTTAATTTATGAGTTCTCCCTTTATCTCTCATAATCCCGACTACCATTTGTGAGAATTCCCCGAATTTTATAACCTCAGTATGAAATTTTGTCTTTCGCTGCATTTTGAGTTTGGTGTTTCAAAGTGGAAAGTACCTTTTGATGTTTATAAATTATTATTGAAATATTTTTTTGGTAGCCCTTACATAATGTCACCTATAACAAAAGCGATCTTTTTGGATATTAAAATTTATATTTTGGATCGCCTTGAAACTGAACAAGGTGCAACATCTGTAGAAAAGCATTTTGGCCGAGTGTCTCGAATTTCAAGTTCTTTTGAGTAGAGACAATGCATCCGACAATCCGGTCTTTGAATATTCAAACATGCGATTTTGTTCTTTGCCGCCTAATATTACATCCTTAATACAACAGTTAGATCAAAGCATAATTGTGACATTTGCGCCATTTTGGACAAACTAAATGATGAAAAAAATAAATGTCATTGATGTGTGGAAGAAATTTTCAACTATAGATAGTATCAATCAAATTGAATTAGCTCCAGCTAAATTACGACCATTAACTTTGAATGCACGTTGGAAAACTGTTTGGCCAAGAATGTATTAAAAACAAAGATCCTGTCCTTCCTAATACGACCGAATTTTGTGTTCATGAATTAGTGACTTGTTTTTTTTTCTTTTTCAAATGACGATTTATTTTTGTATCATCTATATCCAATCTTTATGAAATAAAATGCTTAAGATCCTAACAGGAAAACTCATGGTTTATTGTATTATTTTTGCTGATTTCTTGGGACCGGAACCAATCTTCTATTTTTCTTTAGATGCAATATTTTTTAAACTTTTTTTTTGCACATTCTTTTGGAACGCATCTGACGTGTAAAAATAGAATTAGGTGTATTTGTTAAGTTAGCTAGAAAATTTATTAAACAAATCAAACTGATGACACTTATTGGCTTTTATTTTAATCTTCCCATTTTTTTAAAAAACAGCATTATAATAATTTTTAAAGAACAATAAGAGAAGTTGTCATGTGATATAATTGGTTATATATAAAGAATATAAGCATTTTCATGTGATATAATTGGTGGTAAGTGGACCTGATGACGACTAATAATGCAGCAATTACTATCTTTCATGCCAATTACTTTTCTTTTTTTTTTTTTATGTGTGTGTGTTTTCCTCCATTACTACAATTTTAACAGATCCCAACCAGTCTCCTGCATACCCCAGGTTAAAAACCATCGTATTAGAAGATAGATTATTAATTAAAAATAATCTACAATTTGATACCTTTCTAGCACTTATAAAATCCTAAATAAAAAGTACTAAAATTAAATTCAACTAATGGAAGCAAATATTTAACTCAGCACGTCCACTATAATTTTATAAGCAATGGTGAAAACAAAACCAGAGAAAAATTTATAAGCAAACACTCTTTTTATAAAAGTCACATGAATGTTATGTAATTTTGTTCCCAGATCTGCTAAATGTTTAGTATGGTAACAATAATAATATGCACCAAATCAATGAATGTTATGTAATTTTTATTACAGATCTGCTAAATGTTTCCATGGTAACAATAAGAAAAAATAATTGTATTAATAATATACACTCATGTCCATAAATTACGGATAATGAAGTTCAGGCAAAGAAAGAGACAGAAAAACAAATTTGACTTATTTGTAAAGTCTATTTATCAAACAAAAGGTAAAGAGCGAAAAAAGATGCTATATGTTTGACATAATTAATAAAAATTGCGATTTTTACTCCTGGAGCAAATTTCAAAAAGAACCTATTTACAAAAAACAGTATAACGTGGTTAGTATGATGGTTAATATAGAGTATGTCTCCCGGACGATGCAATACAGGTCTTACAACGCCTAGGCATGCTGAGTATCAAATTATCAATCTAATCTTGGGGAATATTACACCACTCATCAAGCAATGCCCTCCGAAGTTCCGGTTGACAGGTGGGAGGGGTTGACGGGCAATTCGTCGGCCAAGCATATCCCACACATGCTCTATTGGATTCAAGTCCGGTGAGTATGCTGGCCAATCCATACGGGTGATATCTTCAATTTAAGGCATTCGTCTACAATGTTTGCACGGTGAGGACGGGCGTTGTCATCCATCAACAGAAATTCAGCACCCATGGCGCCCCCGAAACAAACGTACATGTTGTTCCAGAATGACATCCCGATAGATGTGGCCTGTCATCGTTACACTCTGAACATGCAGGTCAGTTCTGGAACCAAGAATAATTCCTCCCCCAAACGAGCCATCCTGCACCACCGTAACGGTGTCGTTCAATGGTGTTCTCTTGGTGGTAACGGGTATCTGGCGCTCTCCATATGAAAGTCCGGCGAGAATCAGACTGCAAACTAAACCTGGACTCGTCGGAAAACATCACACCAGACCACTGTTGCGGTGTCCACAATGCATGCTTTCTACTCCAGGTTAATCGCAGGCGACAGTCAGTTGCGGTAAGTGGAACACATCTGACAGGCCTACGAGCATATAGATCAATGTGCCCTAAGAGTCTGTACACGGTCTGCCTTGAAACTGTCGTACCGGTAGCTGAAGAGAGCTGAAGAGACAGGTCTGATGCTGTGCTCCGTCTGTTTCTTTTTGGCAATAACTGCTAAATACCGGTACTCATTCGACGTTGTAACTCGGGGCGACCAGTGCTGTAACATCTACTCACATTACCATCATCTTGAAAACGTTGCCAAAGCCTGGAGATGACACTCTGGGCGATTCAAGTTCCTCGGATACTTCCAGCTGGGTACGTCCACATTCCAGTCGTCCGATAATTCTACCACGTAAAAAATCATCCAAATGCTTCCTTTGTGCCATAACTATGCGATTATTGCACTGAAAGACACACAATTTTACTTCTTTGCCACCATTCCTTATATACCCCTCTCTTACACTCTCGTCATTGTGACGTACTATCCGCGCCATCTGGTGGTTTCCTGTAATTTGCATATTCTTCTTCAAGATGTGTGTGATAATTCTACAGGTGAAATTTTTTATTTTAGAGTTCAATTTCTGTGTGATTCTGAATTATCTTAATTTATGGACATGAGTGTAATATGATTCTGCCTAACAAAAACCAATTTATTGCAAACTGATGCCCTCATTTTTCTATTACATATTTTAATACAAGAACCATTGTAAAAGCACAAATTTTTAAAAATTTCTACATAGGGGCACGATATCAGACAATCTTTGCTAATATACATAATAAACAGTGAATTATAACTATAAAAAAAACACTCCTTTTTTTTTGCATCAAAAGAGATTCAACATACTTAAAAAATAAGAAAATATTGCATATGAACATTTAGAATATTTTAAGATTGAAACATTTTAAATTTTAAATGCAATTTTCTCAAAATAGTGATTACCATGATTAATTTTACTATTAAATTCTTTTACAAAGGATTACATGAATAAATTTCATTCATTTATAAATATTTCATTTATTGTAAATTTTATTTAAATAAGTTTTTAGTAATATCTGTGCAATTTGTTTATTTCAGTTTCAGTAACAAAAAAAAAAAAAAAAAAAAAAATGCCAATTTTAAAGAATTTTCAAGTTGTTTCTGGTTAATTTTTTTTGTAACTCACATAAATAAATTAATAAAATCTCACTTCAATATAATATTGAATGTACACTGAAGTGACAAAAGTCATGGGATAGCAATATGCAAATTTTCAGATGGCAGTAGCATCGCGTAGAACAGGTATAAATGCGCAGTGCTTTCATTTCTGTTCAAGTTATTCATGTGAAAAGGTTTTGACGTGATGACCGCACGACGGGAATTAACAGACCTTGAACGCGGAATGTTAGTTGGAGCTAGACGCATGGGTCATGCCATTTCGGAAATCGTTAGGAAATTCAACATTCCCAGATCCACTGTGTCAAGAGTGTGCCGAGTATGAAATTTCAGGCATAACATCCCACCATGGACAACACAGTGGTCGACCGCCTGCACTTAACGACCGAGACCGCCGACGTCTGCAAAGAGTCGTAAATTCTAACAGACAAGCAACACTGCGTCAAATAACCGCAGAAATTAATGTGGGACGTACAAGGGACTTGTCTGTTAGAACTGTGCGGAGAAATTTGGCTTTCTTGGGCTATTCCAGCAGAAGACCGACTCAAGTGCCTTTACTGACAGAACGACATCGCTTGCAGCGACTCTCGTGGGCCCGTGAGCATATCGGTTGGTCCCTAGATGAATGGAAAACCGTGGCCTGGTCCGATGAGTCACGATTTCAGTTGGTAAGAGCTGATGGTAGGGTTCGAGTGTGGCGCAAACCCCACGAAGCCATGGACCCAAACTGTCAGCAAGGCACTGTTCAAGATAGTGGTGGCTCCGTAATGGTGTGGGCTGTTTTTTCATGGCATGGACTTGGTCCTCTGGTGCGACTGGACCGAACATTAACTGGAAATGCTTATGTTCAGCTACATGGAGATCACTTGCAGCCATTCATGGACTTCATGTACCCAAACAACGATGGGATTTTTATGGATGACAATGCGCCATGTCACCGGGCCACAACTGTTCGCGATTGGTTTGAAGAACATTCTGGACAATTCCAACGAATGATCTGGCCACCTAGATCGCCCGACATGTATCCCATCGAGCATTTATGGGACATCATCGAGAGGTCTGTTCGTGCCCAAAATCCTGCACCATCAACGCTTTCACAATTATGGACGTCTATCGCGACAGCATGGCTCAATATTCCTGCAGAAGACTTCCAACGACTTGTTGAGTCCATGCCACGTCGAGTTGCTGCACTTCGCCGGGCGAAAGGAGGGTCGACACGATATTAAGAGGTATCCCATGACTTTTGTCACTTCAGTGTATATTTAATATACAAAAAAAAATGAAGAATCTACATATAATGTTTTGTCAAAAATAATCATTTTAATATTGTGTTAGAAGTTAGCAATACCCTTAAGTTGATGTCTTTTAAATACTGTATTAAATTACCCTTTCCAAAAATCAAAATAAATGCAATATGAGACCAATTTACATTTATTTAATAATATGTAACAACAGATAAAACAAATAATAAACATGAGATAATTTTTTATACAATTTTACTATGAATCACTGTCAGAACATTTTAATTAAAAACAGTATCATAATATTTTACAAAATTTCACTTCAATTTTAGCAATAAATTTTTAAAAAATTATTCACATGTTAAAATTTATATTTTACATATATATAGTTTAAAATATTTACAGAGATGCCAATTTTGATTGCCACTTTTTAATAGAATCTCAAAAAAATTTTAAGTAGTTTTTAATGTCATTAATAGAAAAGAAGGTGGCAAACAAACACTACTATCTTCCAGCCGAAAGATTTCAAACATTACGACAAATTTCACATCGACAGAATTGCACAGTCATACAACAATTTAAAATAATCAAGTAATGGAGAATTTTTTTTTTTAAATTGAAATTTCCATTGGAAATAAGGTTAATTTTTTAATTATTTAGTACTAACAATAAGTGTGCTGTAATTATTATAGATAATATTAATATGAATAGAATATAATTGCCCATTATTTTGAAATGAAAATATAAGCATTGTAAGTGTCAGCAATTTCATAAAAAAATAATATATATATATAAAAACATATCTATCAATTTGTGTTCTCCTTTACATAAAAATCTAACAAATCTTTTTTTATAACAGGAAAGGAAAAACGTAATAGTGGCAATATATTTATTTGTGCATGTTTCTGAATAAGATCAATTGTTTATTTCTTAATTATTAAAAATATTTTTTAAATTTTTTTTTCAAAAGTTGTCACAGTTTTTCTTGAAATCAATGGAAAAATAATAGACAAAAATGACTTCTGTTTTAAAAATTTCCATTTCAGTTGGCATCTCTGTATTTATCAATATTAACAAACATTTTTTAACAATGGTTTTAAATTTTCAATAATATTTAGAAAAATATATACATACTTAATTTTTGTGCTATAGTATGATTTAAGAATTTTAAATGGAAAGACTAGTTATTATCAATTGAAAGAAAACAATTCATGTGACAGATTGACAAAATGTAAATTTTACACATGACTATTTCAGGGAAAAAAATGCAATTATAATTAATTTTTGCATGAAGAATTAAAGTATTTCAAAACTAATTAAACTTGATAACTTGTCTAAAATTTGATGTATAAAATTAAATAACATAAAATTTTATTACCAAACAGATTCAAAAAATTAAAATCAGTATCAATTGAACTATAAAACTGTTAAAGATTTAATATCAACCTTTATTTTGACATAAAAATGTTCTAAAACTATTTCACTTTTTAATAATAATATTTCTTTTGATTATAAGATATTAATTTTTTTTTTTTCAAATACTGGGAAATATTTTTAAAATTATGAAAATTACACCGTAGGTCACCTTTTTTTAATTCAACATTCTAGGAATTAAAATCAAAATACTGTTATTTGTAAAGTACAGTAAAAATTTTCTTGTTCTCAAAAAAATAATTCAATTTTTTAAAATGGAAAATATTTGAATAAATATTCATATTAAAAATGAGAAACAAAATCATCCAACTAAGAAATTTTTAAAACTTAAAAGTGGATAAAAAATATGTCCATTAACTTTAAGGAAAATAACTGTAATCAATCCATAAAAGATATCCTTCAAAGATAAAAGTTCATACTTTGAAAAATGTGCATTTTTTCTGATATGTCAATACCTTTTCTCTTGCAGAATATCACAGCACCAAAATATACATGCATACACATATAAAATTATATACATCTGTACAATGTACTTGAAAATAATATACATCTCACAATTTCAATGGAAAATTCATGAGTAAATAAAAATAATGATATTAACAAAAAGATGCAAGATAGCAAAACTACCTCATATAATTGCAATATTTTTAAAATTTTTTAGATTTTGACAGATTAAAAGATGATCCAGTTTTAGAAGAAGGTACATTTAAACATTTTGTTTACCATTTTATTGCGGGCTAGAACATCAGATCCTTTGTAAATAGCATGCTAGTCTGGATGCAGGATTCGATCTCTGTATTACTTTTTTAATTTCTAGGATACTTATTGACAGAAATATGTATTATTTAAAATTAGGCTAAACAAAGCAGATGTGTTTTTTCTAGATAATACATTAAAACGTGCAATACTGTTTTATATACATTAATGTTTTAAATTAATAGAATTTACATATTTTGTGGATTTTCTCAAAAAGTAAACTAAATTTTTCAAACAAAGATGCAACTTTGTAGAGTTAAACCCTGTTCGAATGAGAATGAATATCATTCACAAACCCATAAAAAACCAGTTTGAGAGAACCCTACCAGAAAAAATGTGTTTCGACTTCACTTAGGCAACAGTAGATTTTTTTTAGCACATCAAAGGGACCCCATTTTTACCCAGCTGTCAGAGCCAGAGATAACATGGAATGTTTTTCGAGGTCAAACAGAGACATTCAAAGAGAAAGTCATTCGCCCGTTATGTACACTTATTTAGGCGGGCTTTAAGATAGTAAGTCTTTGCATGTAAGCAGGTGATGTACATAGAGGAATAAGCTTTATAAGTGTAAGAAGCAATTTCGGTACTTTGTTAGCTCACACATCTCGCCATATTTTGTGATATTTTTTTTCACAACATTTGATGAAATTCAAAAGCAAACAGTAAATAACCATGAACATTTGAATGATGGAATAAGATTTTGAATTATGTGTTGATTGGAAGAGAGCAACTTCAAGTGCACATAGATTAAAGGTGACTGTTATACTGGATCAATTGAAAGAAAGCAAGGTCATGATCTTACACAAGCCCAAATGAAACAATGAAGATTGATATTTATCCATAATAGCAAAGCCTATCAGGAGTGTGTGAACCAGCTTCTAAGACCTTTTTTTTTTTTTTTTTACCTTCATGTGGCAACAGAAAAACAAATTTCCTGGATTACTGTTTCCAGAGAGCTCCACAAAGTTTGTCTGAAAGAAGAACTATTTTTCATTCCACTCAATCTTGTATACAGGAAAGCTCCATTTTGCATGGTGCAGAAGATTGGTTCAAAATCACTAGAGAATCATTCAATTCATTGATGAATCAAGGTTCAACCTAACCACTCATTCTCAATATACATTCATCTGAAGAAAACCAGGAACCTACTATCTATCCTACAATATTTGAGGGAAAAATGGAATATTTAAATCTCCACTACCATAGTAGTAGTGGAGATTCAACGATTTATGGCTGCACAGATATTCATGTCTTTGCCAGTCTCTAGTATAGGGATGAGATTTCGGAACCCTATGTAACCTTTTCTAGGGTGTAGTTAGTTTTGACTCCATTGTGATGGACAACAATGCAAGTCTACATAAGACTCCAATGGTTTTGTTAAATGAGGACATTCACCAAATGGATTGCCAGTGAAATCTCCAGACCTGAATCTTATAAATCATGTCCGAGATGCTCTAGTTAAGACAATTGCAATTCATCTGGCCCTCCTCCTAGAATCATCCACAAGCCTGGAAAAACTGTTCGGGAGAAGTGTGTCTGATTGCAATAGAATTACCTAATTTTAGTATATATCAATGTTGTGAGAGCTATAAGAGTGGAACATGTTCTCTATTAACCAATTTTTTTTTTATTCAAAATTATAAACTCTGTTTCAGGATGTCCAGCACTGAATTAATAACCATAATTATGCATGTATTATAACTGCTGTGAGGTTATTTTTTGTATTTTATCAACCTGATGAGTTTTATATATATAATAAGTGTAAATCATAACTGTTTTGTGGCCATTTTTTTCTTATTAAATCAACATATGTATACAATAACAATAACATAACTGTCATAACAATTTGTCTATTAGTTTTGAGGATATTCAATCTAAAGTTAGAATTATTTTAATTGTGAACACATATGTATTTATAAATAAGCAATTTTAATTATAATTTACAAATAAATAATAAACAACCATTTAAGCAAAATATTAAAAGTGCAGATATCACACATTTAATTCTTTATTTGCTTTTCTTACTGTAATGTATTATTTTTTACAGATTAAGAAAACTAAATATACCTATATAAATAACTTTTCTAGTGTGTGTGTGTGTTTGTTTTTTAACTCATGATCAAGTTACAGTACATATATATATGACCCATGGCTTTTACAAGTCTCTGCCCTCTTGATGTAAACATATACTATAAGATGTTGAATAAAATAGTAAAATTTAAGAACAAAAACATTTTACAATTATTATAGCAAAAAGAATATTAAGTCACCAAATAAACACAGAAATCTTAGAAATTATATGATTATATGAAAACTGCTCATAACATATGTTCATAAAACATTTTTAAAAATATATTTTATTTAGAAAAAAAGTAAATCATATAATAAATATTACATTGATTTATTGAACAAAAATACTAATATATTTGTTTACTTAGTTTCTTCAATGTATTTCATAATTTAAATATTATTTTCAGACTTTTAATATTCTAAATTAAAGGCATGATTATGGACATAAATGAAATATTATCTGAAGAACAATTAAGTAAAGGGTTTTGTTTAACTTCATTCTTAAATTTATATAAAATTTTACAAAGATAAAATAACAAATAAAAAAAAAAATTAACATGTAAAAATACAAACAATTTACAATAATTCTTATAAATGTCTTATAGGGTGTGTTTGTGATAATTAAAAATTTTTGGCAAAATAGTTAATCATATAAAAATTAACAAGTTAATCTCACATATGGCAACAATATTCATAAATTTGAGAGTGCATGTTTTGAGTTTTTCTATAACTTTTAACTATACCATTAAGAAATTCAATTTTCTTTTACTAACAATATCTTATATTTGTGTAACTAAAAAAGCATACAAAAATTCTATTTAGTTATTTTTTTAACTAATTATAAAATTAAAATTTTTTTAACAATATCAAATTAACTTACAGATATAAAGATTGAGATTGTATAATGAATCAAGTACTTTTCTCTTGGAATATTTATGTCTCTGTACATTTTTAATCTTCATGATATTTTTAATTTTTAACAAAATTTCTTTAAAATAAAAATACATTTCATGAAGCTAGATAATGTCAAGTCTAATGCTTTAAAATAGAATTCCTTGTAGCTGCTTAAAAATAATAACTTAACCAACTAGATCAAATAAAAATGAATGAACTGTCTTAACATATGCCTTCTATATTTTTAATCTGTGAAATAAATGATAACCCCTAACACTAAATGTTCTTCTCTAAATCTTTGTACACACATAATATTAAGATAAAAAACAATTATTATTCATTAATTTACACAATAATACTGAATTTTACTGCAAAGTGATATGTTTAATAAATACATTTCAAGCATGCATATAAGTATAATACATTCATTTAAAATATGAAATATTTATTTCAAATTTAGCTACAGCAATCAACAAACTTTTAATAGCTATAGTATTTGACAAGTTAATAAATCAGTTGATGAAATTGCTATTTCATGCAAAAATATCTAAACAAACACTTTTTATATTACTAGAATCAAGTTAAATACATTTCTACATTT
>BPLR01012637.1:0-64840 GCA_021605095.1 Caerostris extrusa
CAAGACTATTTTCGTGAAGATTATCAACAGTTAAGGAAAATTCCACTTTTATATTAGTCATATATAATTAATGTATAATTTTTTAACTGTTTGCTAAAGTATTAAATAATTTAACTTTAAAAAAATTTTTTCTTGTATGTTTTTTGTTATTATTGAAATAATTTTTTTTCAATTTAAAAATAATTTTCTTTTTACCTTTAAAGGAATATTTCATAACATAATTAAAAATATATATTTATAGTACTTTATTTTGTTGTATGCTTTAATAATTTTTTTGTATTTATTATAGGTACTTTGGAGGATCATCATAAATCTTTTGATGTATTTTTTTTTTCATACAATTTTGTTAATTGTGTAAATGACTATTATGGCTGTGAATCTTTGGTTATCATAGAAAAGAAATTAATATTTATATAAATTTAAAGTTAAGATTTAAATAATCGATAAGATATTTGAAAAATGTTTTCTCTAATATATACTTTCAAATCATTGTATGTTAAAGTATAAGAATTATGCTACAATAAAAAAAAAAACATGTAATATTTATTCCTGGCTTGCAATATGTTATATGGAGAGAACTTATTACTAAAATTGTCATTTATTTACTATTTTTACATAAATCTAATTTTAGTTATTATTGGTATATTAGTATTTTTACATACTTATACACATCTGCTTCTTTGTTGTCGAAACAAATCAAAAAGGGAAAATTGTTTCACTACGAAGAAATAGTACAATCAAGTAATTTGCCCATTAGCATTTGAGAATATTTTAGTAATGATTGAAAAAAGTTTAATTTGTGGGGTAAAAATATCCACGTTCTTATTTCCTGACAATGCAGTTTGGCATTGTAGGATTTGTGTCTACTGACAAAAGAAATATTGAAAATATTGTTAATCAAGAAGCATTAAGACATAATATATCTTTTTACTATTTTAGTTCTATTTTTATCATTCTACTAAAGGTATGTTTTCAGGTTTCATAAAGAAGATTAATCTTGTTTCCTGATTAGAGGAGTATAAATGCTGTCTGTGTGAATATTGTACATCAGTGTGAATCATTTAAATAATCACTTAGAAACTTTATGAGTACAAATAGACAAACAATCTTTCAGTGCAAATTTTCTAAGTCTTTAATTTTAAAAAAGAGTGGGGAAAAAAAAAGAAAAAGAAAGAACGAAAAGAAAAGATCTTTTTCACCATTTGAAGAATTCTTTCAGGTGTAAAGTTATATCATTCTTTAAAATCATAATTATTTAATTTTGTAATTGCTGTATAGTTTTCCCTTTTGCTTGGTAATAAATAACACAACAACTATTGGGATTAATTTTAAAAGACTGTTTTAATACTATAAATAGTGTATCAACATCCTCTATATTAAACACATTGTTTAATATCTTTTCTATTTTCTAAATAATTAAAAATTTTAATAAAATGATTCATTTTTTAAATAATTAAAAAAATTTTTGATTGATATTTATTGATAATTTTCTTCATTTTATTTTTGATTTTTTAAAGTATTTTTTAATGATTTATGAATTTCTTTGAAATAAAATATTAAAATGCATTTTAAGTAATTCTTTTTAGTCAAATTCAACTGCAATTTTATGTACTGTAAAATTTTATTGAACAAGTTTTTTTCTTCATTAATATGCAGATTATGTATGTCGCCACATTGAATATTTTTCTAAAGCTAAAATTCCAGTTAAATGAGTAATATTAAATCAGAAATGGATTAATTAAAAAGAAGATAAGATTATATTTTATGTTTTAAATTTGAATTATGTATGTATTATTTTGTGATTATAGAATTCTTTGATCAAGAACAATATTTTTTTTTTTGTAATTAAATGTAAAGTTATTTTATTTGAGTGTCTAAATGCACTTCTGATAGATTAAAAATTATTATGTACATATTATAGAGTGTATTCTGTTATTTTCATATATTCATTCAAATTTTCTTTAATTTTTGTTTTTGCAAAAAATAATAATAAATAAATAAAGTAGTATTTATTTATTTATTATCTTTTCTAAATATACCAAATTTTATGTGGATTACTTCTATCCATAGATATTTTACATGTTTTCCTACTTTGTTTTTAATTTATTTTTTCCATTTATTAATTTATTAAAAAATGGAGTGCAATGTAGATCTACCTCCCCGTGGTGCACTCCGGGCAACGTCTGATACGGCAAAATGATCTACAAACACTGCTTTCAGTCTGGTTCTTAATGCGAAGTTTCTTAGAGTTCTGCAGTAGAACACAGGTGGATTGTAATGGTCACAAGCCCTGATATGATCATATTCATGATATCCTTGAATAGCCTAGAGAAAATCGTGTGACATTGCTATTTTTACTGTGGTCATTACTACTTTTCTGTGGTCATGATTGTCTCTACAAGTACCTTCACTCCTGACCCTCTCTGTCTCCTGCATGATAATCAGGAAGAAATCGATATGTCTCACCTTGCTTTTGTTCTGCACTGCCTCCTTGCTTCCCTGCACTGTCTCCTTGCTTCCTGTTCTGCACTGCATCGCTAGACTTAAGTGGATGATTAACTGATGTCATTTGTTTCTATCTTGTTATTTTTTCATGATATCTGTTGTCCTGTGAACTTGCCATTTTGAAATATATAGAATATTTAAAATATTTATATATTCATTTAATTTTTAGAAAGGTTTATTTTGTAATTAGTGTTTCCTTTTAAAAAAGTTTATTTTGTAGATAATTTGATGAAATCTAATTAAATCCATTTCATTTAACTTTATAATATGCTTTTTAATAAAAGTTTAAGTTGCATTGAAGAAAATTAAACATATATTCTCTTCATATCATTGTACATAATGCATTCTACAATCTTTAAGGGAAAAAATCATTTTGCCTGCATATAAATATTAATATCTTTCGCTTCATTAGAAAATCAAGGTTTTTTTAACTAAAAAAAAATCATTCATATTTTTTTTTCAAGTTTATTTCTTTTGAAATCACATTCTCATTTAAATATAGATCATGCATTCTATATTTGTATGACATTTTTATTTTTTTTTTTTTTTTGTGAATAAATTTGTCAGTGTTTCATTATTTTGTTATGTTACGAGAGACTTTTATTTTTCTCATTTGCTAGAATTTTTCTTTTGAAAATTTATATGTGCTAAATATTTTTTTAATTATAAATATTTCAGAACTAAAATTATGAATGACTTTTTCTATATTATAAAGCAAACTTTTAAAATCTCTTGCAGGATAAGTTATTAAAACTTTAAGGAAACTTTTAAAAATTAATTTTTTTCCTACAATCATATGGTAATATTAAATAAAATTATTTTTCTATCTTTTCAGATATTGTTATATATAAGGCAGTTATCGAGAAAGACTCAGTTGATGCAGCTGTTAGAAGAAGAAAAATTATTCCATATATTCTTGTGAATTGTGGATCATAAGAACTGCCATTTTAAATGGCAGTTCTGCCATCTCTGTTTAAAGAAATTCACCCATGAAAGAAATCTTGAACAACATTTTAGAAATATTTGTAAATTAATGTAATCGAAGTTGAAAGTAAAAATTAAGTCTCAAATATGTGATGTAATTCTTTAGTAACATTTGTATCATTGTAAAATCTTAATATATATCATTACTAAAAAATATGTAGACAATATAATACTAATGGATTTTAGATTTTTACATATTTAAAAGTTATTTCATTTTTTGTGCTATTATTTATTCTAATGTTGGAAATATAGATATTTCTTTATAACATAGTGTTCACATTATTAATTATTGCATTGATACTTAAATCTTTTGGATAATAGTTTAAATACTTTATGTTATGTTATTTTTTTTTCAGCTTTTAATATCTACACATTAATCCATGTAAAACAATTGCTATGATGCTGTTTCTTTGAAAATTCCTTTTAAATAATAATTTGCATTTTTATCCAAATTTACCCTTGCTATCATAGTTATGACCCCTTGATTTGAGAAGTATTTTACATCATTTTTCTAAATGTATTGAAAGATAAAAATAAAATGCAGTGAAAGTATTTTATACATTATGAGAATTTTTATCATTCTTTATATATAGTTTGAAGTTTTCAGAATCAATTTTTAGAATTATTTTATTGAGTATACACAACAATAAATTTATGAAATAGGAGTTTGTTGTTGAAAAGGAATATTTAAAATTTAACTTTATGTACCATTATGTACCATTTGTCATTTAAAATATTTTTGTACTTTTTATTACATTTAAATATGAAAATTGGAAGTATTTCTTGACAGATTTATGCTATGCTCTGGTAATGCAGATATGCTATGCCCTGGCTCAGTCATATGTTGCTTAATCTAATTAGTAAACATAAATTAAAAGCTAAATATTTAGACATTTAATAGAATAAACTGAACTTGCACTTTACTCATATTATCATAGGTTAGTTGTGTTGAAGATTTTTGTATGTAATAAATGTAAGCCATTTCAATTAAAATCCTTCATGAAATCATCATTCTTTCTTCTTGAAAGAAATGTTGATGTGAATTTCAAGCTTGTGATGGCTATTCTATATTTTTCCCTCTTGGTGAAATTTCCTTTTTTTTTTCCTTGATGCTGATTATATTTTGATATCAAAAATGATGCTGATACTTTGTTTTATTATCGTAATTAATAGGCTTATTTATTAAATATGGTTTTTAAATCGATTTATTAATTAATTTATGTATGGTTGCCAGTTTAATTATTAAATTGATGTTAATATGGTAATTTGCTTAAAATTTTTTTTTTATTGTTCAATTTTTATTTACAATTTTTATACATAGAATTAATATATTTTATTTTCACTTTAAATGATAAATTTAATAATGGTAATAAAAGTTTTTTTTGGTTGCTATATTTAATTAATCCTTTTGCCTTGATTTGTATATTTCCTAGCAATTGCATAAAAAAATTTTAATTTAAAATTTTTTTCAATAAAACTTTGAAAATCAATTCATTAATTGTAATTATTTTGAAAGGATCTGCTAGTGATGAAAAAATTTGGAAGAGAACGCAGTGCAAGAAATCTTCAAACAGTTTAAGTACCATCTTGTTAGATAACTTTATTCGTTTTTATGTTGTTTTAATTTTTGTAATTTTACCATTCTTTTCTATGAATCTTGTATTTCAAATGATGATGCTTTCGATCATGCTGTCATTTTTTTATTTCTGTTACAGTCTATTCCATTACTGAAGAAGATTCCCACAAAAAGACGCTCAAGTTCAAGTGTCCTGTTTGCCCCTATTCATCCATCTATAAGTATCGTGTGAAGGACCACATGCTCATCCACACCGGCGAAAAGCTTCCAGTGCAGCATCTGCGGGAAGGGCTTCAACGACAGAAGCAATCTGAAGAGACACAGTATCATTCATTCCATACACAACTATAAGGACATTGCTATGTGAGGACTGCCTTTGGATGAAGCTTGTTGGTCACAATATGTGAAGATCCTGGGATTAGTTAAGCGCTTTGTTAAAACAGCTCTTGAAGTCGTAGGATTCATCTCAATTCCATGTTTGAAAAGCAGCTTGACATTCACAAAATGTTCTTGTGATATGTATTTTAACATGTTCATTAAAATACTATTTTATTCAACTTGTCAAGTATGTGTGTGTTATTAAAGCAAATTCTGTTGTTTTTTTATTGTATTTTAGTTTAAAAATAAGATCAGGCCCTGCTCGGTTACATAAAATAAAACATTTTTTTGACATTGGCGTAGCGGCCTGATAGCCAATTGGCTAGCGTTATGGCCGTTGGTACCACAGGCTTCAGGTTCGAATCCTGGTGGTGGCATGGATCTTTGTTAGTGGTTTGGAATCCATGTTAAATTGTAGGTCCCGGTCTAATTAGCCCAAGTATGCACAAAATGACCATAGAGCGACAAACCAAACCAATCTTCATTGGCGCAATAGCCCCATGGTGAGCGAAGGCCGTCTGCCTACTAGCAGATTTCGGGACAGTGGATGTTTTTCTTTTTATGGGGTAGGGTTGTCAATCCTACACTCACAGTCATATTATACCGGGACTTACGGTTTAAGGGGATTCCAAATCACTACAAACACCCATGGCACCAACGGGTTTCGAATCCGAAGTGCTGAGCACCAATCACTCAGACATCAGGCTCCTATTTCTAATATTAGTGCAATTAATTTGATATTATTGCGGTGTAGTGTATTGTATTAATGTGCCAAATGCCAGTGCCAGTGTAGTGTATTACTATATTCTCCTTTCATGTAGTACATAGTGAGTGCCGAGTGGCTAGCGCTAAGACGCTCGGTACTAAAAGTTTCAGTTTCGAATCCCGGCGGTGCCTGGGATGTTTGTGTGGTTCGGAATCCACTTTAAGCCGTAGGTCCCGGACCGTAGAGCATCACAGAGTCCAGTCAGACTTCTCTCACCTACTTCATTCCCAAACGGGAAACTCAGCTCTAGGCACAATGATGTGGTGTAGTAGTAGTACATCTTGTGTAAATGGCATAATACCTACTGTCTCGTAGTAAATGACGTAAGTCAAAAGGGACAGGCATTGGGAAACAACAACAAAATAAATGTCAGTCGATAACTTCAATGACTTAGTCATATTAGACCGGAACTTAACAGTTTAAAGTAGATTCAAAACCACTACAAACACCATGACACCGCCGTGACTCGAACTCGAAACCTGTGGCATCGAGCGCCAGAGTGCTAATCACTCGGTCATCGGGGCCCAAAATGTTTTTAGTTTTATTAGTAAAAAAGGTCATTACAGAATGAAAGATTTGAGAATTTATATAACTGACTTAATAATATAAATTAGCAATCACTATATCTAAAAGTTCCCAATAATTTTTTTCTTACCTTACATCTGTTAGTTTTATTTTTTTTATAAAAGACATAATAGTGTTTGTAAAGTAAATTAAAAATCATAATAGTAAAAATTTTTACCTTTATTATTCAGGACTTGGCACTTTATGATGACACCAGTCAGTCTTTCAAGATTTTCGCTATATGGGGGATAAAAATAAGATTTTTATCTAATTAAAAAAATAACTTAATATGAATATATTTTAATTTTTGTTTATAAATCAACAAAAAAAAATAAGCTTAAAGAAATAAGTTGGGATTTCCATAGTTTTTAAGTTTTAAGAAACGCAGAACAAACAAATCTCTTGTTTCATATGCAATTATTCAGATTTGACGCACTATTATTTGTAAATGCTGTGCATTTTACCATATGCTAAATGAAACTTCTCGGTATATGTTACTGATTTGAAATTACTGCTGCAATTTCTTCATAAGAAATAGTTGGAAGGAGAGAAAAACTTGTTTTTTTAAGAGACTTCAATAGAAGTAGCCCAATTTTATGACATTTAATTTGAAATATTAACCCAAGAGACTCGTTGAATTGAGCATACAATAAATGAGGTATGCTTTTTAAAAATAAATACATCTTTTATATAAAAATAAAGAATTAGGAATGAAGGGGAGACCAGATGAGATGATGGCGATCTGACCAGATAACCTGTATAATCATCTCGCATAGAAGTCATTGTTATAATAGTGTGAATTTTTTCCCGTACAATATTCACACGAGATAAGATTAGCCCTAAAAATTAAGCGTATTTTTGGCATTAGCCAATGTCTTTCCTCTACCACCCGTCGGTGGGCTGTTAGTTATACCCATAAGCGGAACACGAGGCCTGTCGGTAAACAACAATAAACAAATGTGGCCCATTAAAGTCAAAAGTTTTAGCATCTTTGCTATTAAAAACGTATTCTTATGCAAGTATAAATGCTGATTACTTAAGTAATTTAAGTCTTTTTTTATGTTCGCATGATTGATTGTAATTTAATATGCCATTAAATTCCAGATTCATTTTCTTTCGAGTAAAAGTTACATTAAGATATTTTGTAAAAAAACAAGTATTTTTTATTTTTATTTTTACTATAAATATAATGTCAATTGACAATGCCATCGTTCGAAGTTGTATTGCGTGTTTCTGGCATGCGAAACTTGCTCCAGAATTTCGTGCAGTCACTCAGCCGAGGGTAAGTCACAAAGAGATTCTGGAATCTGACCTTCAGTGCCCCAACTCGTCCCTTTCAAGAAGTAGAAACCGCCTTTCTAGTTCGAAAAAAGGGATGCCATCATTCAGTTTGTTATAAAAAGCTTTTGAAGTACAGAGGTATCTCGGTATCCATCTTTAATCCAGATTCTTCTTGAACTTTTATACATAACAGTACAAATAGCAAACGTTTTTCTTTAAGAAATAATAATTAATTCGTCGCCATGAAAAAATCTCATTGCTGTTGGCATATTACACATTGATGGTATTATGTTAAATAATTTAAGCCCTGCTTATTACTAAAGTATATGAATACAAAAGCAGCTTGATGAAATATATACACAAATGAAATTTTACCAAATATAATTTTCTTTTTGTGTCTCTTTTTGCTATTTGGACGTAGTTGATCACTAGAATTGGGCATTTATAAAAAGAATGCCTCTGTTCTTATCAGAATTTTTCGGAAGTGGGGCACTGCCGGGTCATTCTAGACAATGCATGTACAACTTCGTTGGGGTACTTCTTAGTAAAGTTTTTGACGTGTATTCATTTGGCAAAGATTTTGGCGTATTCCAAACAAAGATCATATATCAAACAAAGGTGCTTTTTTTTTTTTTTTTGCGTCCAAACAGGATATATATATATTAAGTTGGACTTATTCCAAAGGAGATTGCTATTTGGTTGTAGTTGATCACTAGAATTTAGCGTTTATGAAAATGTCACCGAATAACTTCGCTTATGTTCTCTCCTCAGAATGTTTCCGAAATGTGGTATTGTCTGGCCATTCTAGACAATGCCATTACAGCTTTGTTTGGTTGATACTTGTCAGCAAAGTTTTGGACACCTATATATTTGGCAAAGATATTGACGCACGGAAGCCGTATTTCAAACAAAGTTCATATACCAAAAAAAAAATATTTTTTCATCCAAACAAGATATATATTAGGTTGGACTTATTCCAAAGCAGATTGCTATTTAGACGTGCTTGGATCATTAGATTTGGGCGTTTATAAAAATTATCCAAATAACTTTTTCCGTTCTTCTCCTCAGAATGTTTAGTAAATGTGAAAATGGCCATTCTAGACATGCCATTACAGTTTTTATGGTGGTACTCCTTCTGCCCAACGTTTTTGACTCCTATCCATATGGCAAAAAGATTTTGAAGCACGGTAGTCATATTCCAAACAAAATAATATATACTAAATAAAAGTTTTAGTATCCAAACGGGACAAGTTGGACTTATTCTAAAGCAGATTGCTATTTGACGTGATTGATCACTAGATTCGGGCGTTTATAGAAATTTGTCCGAAGAACTTCGCACTGTCTCGACCTTTCTAGACAATACCATTACAGTTTTGTTGGTAGTACTTGTAACAAAGTTTTTTGACACCTATCCAATTAGCGAAGATTTTGATGCACGGAAGTCCTATTTCAAACAAAGGTCATATACCAAACAAAAATTTTCACCTTCAGACAGGACATATATTAAATTGGACTTATTCCAAAGTAGATTGCATTATTTGGACCTGGTAGATCACTAGATTTGGGCATTTATATAAATGTATCTAACAAATATCGTTTCTGCTCTTCTCCTCAGAATGTTTCAGAAATGTGACACTAAACAATGCTAGACAAATTGTAGACAATGCCATTGCAGCTTTTCTGGGGTGGTCAAGTCAAGGTGGTAAGTCACTGTGGTACTTTTCAGCAAAGGTTTTGACAAATATTTATTTGGCAAAGATATTGGCGCACGGAAGCTGTATTTCAAACAAAGGCCATATACGAAACAAAATTTATCGCTTCCAAACTGGACATATATCAAGTTAGACTTATTCCAAAAGCAAATAAATACCGAGATACCACAGTGACTTAACATGCAGAGAAACATTTTATGACTAAGTACTGCTGAAGGAGGAAAAAAAAATGAATAGTTGGTAGCAGACCTGCAGCAACTTTGCCTATCTTATTATTATGATAGTTAGAAAATTATATTAATCCATTTGCATGAAAAGGAAAATTTATATTAATTTAAAACTATAATATAATACGTGTCAAGTATGCATGTATACATATTTTACTCTGTATTGGAGGCTCTGGTGTTCTATATATACCACAAGAAGCCCCTCCATACGACAAAGTGACGAAGGAGATGCATTGTTTTTCGGAAGGATTTTTAGAGACAACTTTCTCGCACATGCATGTTGTATGGTAGAAAATTCAGAAAACCTCCGAACAGGCAGAGTTTCGACATGAGACGCTATGTTTTTAGGACTATCAAATTCATACGTGTGCTAAAATTTCATTTACTGGTATTGATTAAAAATGGATGCGACCTGTATATAATACATATCAGTTAAAAAATACATTCAGATTCATTCTTAATTTCTCTTATTTTTAAACTATTGGAATTTTTTTCCCCTCTCAGAAATAATTCCAGAATTGCTAATCGAAATGCTCAAATAATCTCGAGTTAGTAAAAAAAAATAAATAAATGAATAAAATAAAAAATTTAACTCAATATAAATGAGTAATTGGGTGTTTTTAAATTAAATTGAAATAAAAAACATACATTTCAATACAACCAATATCAGATGAAATAAAACCAATTTGGAAAAACTTATCAACTCTTTTAGTAGTAAATATTACATTGAGGAAGTCTATAAATGGAATTTATATATCTGAAATCTAGATATAGTACCCTCAAGCTATATTGCTATTATCAAGAGACAGCTGTTATATTACGAGAATATAGTGATAAAAGGGGTTTCAGTTTCATACAGCCCTAAATTTTGTAAATTTTACTGTAGAGATTCTGTACTACTTTTCTTTACTAATACTAAAATTTAAAATTCTGTATTTAGCTTTTATTTTCTCCAATTACCTTTATGTATATTTTTTAATTAGTTCTTACAGGGTGATTTAGTTTGCTCTTAAAAGCTACATTGATACTCCTAAAGCAGACGTCTGTTGTTGTTGCAAAAAAAAAAAAAAAAAGATTATTGAGTTAACATTGTAACATCAACAAAAAAATATCGTAACTATTCAAATCAAAAATAAATTGCTAAAATATAAAAATACCGTATTAAATATGTATTATACTTGAAATTTTGTTGCTATATTTCTTTTCATTACATTTTCCTTAGAATGGTAAACTACTGTAGTTATACAATCTATTGAGTATAACTTTCCCCCCTATAGTCAAATTGAAAATAGTTCTGTAGTAACTAATTTGAATGCAATATACCATGAATTAACAAACAGTATTTTTTATTTTATTAAAACACATTACTGTATTGACATACTACATCGGATATATATATATATATATATTAATACTTAGATTTAAAAGTTATCTGAAAATTTAGGAAATTTTATTACCTCGTGTACTAAAAACGTATTCATTGCTAAATGAGTATAGTGTAGTGTTTTCATTGTTTGTGCAGCTGGATTGTAATTGGGTGGTTGGGTTGAGGCACAGGTTTGAGAACTCACAGCTTTATTTACAAGCGTACAAACACCACATATGTATATAATTAAAGATAGACAATATTTAACACATTTAAAGACATCTAATTAAAGATTCGTGGCAAGATTCCACTTCTAAGCCGAAAATAAAGATATTTCCTCTCGATATGAGAGATTGTAAACTAAACATCTCTGAGGCACCGCCGGTTGAACTGTACTTCCTCTCGGGTGAGAGTCTCGATGCCTACTGACCATTTCTCCTGAACGTCACAGGGAGCGAAGCAGCAAGTACGGTTACATCAGTAGTTAAAATGCATTTTTGTGCATTTACTAAAATGTAGAATGTTCTTTTATATTTGATATCAATTGGGTTTTTTTTTTAAGGTTGCATCACCCTACTCTCGTTATAATATTAAATTTTTATATAATGTGATTTGATATATTATATAATTGATATAATATATTTCTTCTCTGGAGAATGAAATTTAGTCAGTATTACATTAAGTGAATAATCACGATAAAAATAAATTGACAAAAAAATATTTTACAGAAAATCGGACCTCTTAAACGTTATTTCAATAAGTGAATACTCTATGTGAAAAAGGAAACTATAAAAAGTTTTCATGAATGTGTTTATTTTACCCAGGTCCAAATGCTACTATATAAAATAATAAATAAGTAAAGTAAGTAGAGAGAGAGAGAGAGAGAGAGAGAGAGAGAGATATCAGTGCGTATTAACAACGTAAAGGTATGTCAATATACTTATTATTAAAATAGAAAAACTTATATCCTAAACTACAAAAAGGTTTCAAAAAATTTAATTGACAAAGAGTTACTGAATTCAAAATCCCAAATAAATTAATCAAAAACAAAGTCTCTCAATATTGTGAACACAGAAAAGCGGACATTGAAAACCAAAAACAAAATCCCTCCAAATTGAAAACAAAGAACAATAGTTCTACATTGAAAACAAAAAACAAAATCCCTCAACATTGAAAACAAGGAACAAAATTCCTCATAATTGAAAACAAAGAACAAATAGTTCAACATTGAAAACAAAGAACAAATAGTTCAACATTGAAAACAACGAACAAATAGTTCAATATTAAAAACAACAAAATCTCTCACCATTGAAAACAAAAAGATAAAATTCTTCAAAATTGAAATCAAAAAACAAAATCCCTCAATATTGTGAACACAGAAAAGCGGACATTGAAAACCAAAACAAAAATCCCTCCAAATTGAAAATAAAGAACAATAGTTCAACATTGAAAACAAAATCCCTCAACATTGAAAACAAGGAACAAAATTCGTCAAAATTAAAAACAAAAAGAACAAATAGTTCAACATTGTAAACAAAGAATAAATATTCAACATTGAAAACAACGAACAAATAGTTCAATATTAAAAACAACAAAATCTCTCACCATTGAAAACAAAAAAGATAAAATTCTTTCAAAACTGAAAACAAAGAACAAAAATCCCTCACCATTGAAAAACAAAGAACAAGATCCCTCAACATTGAAAATAAAGAACCCATCATCTCAGCACAGATTCTATTTTATTCTATGTAAAAACATTCCATTTAAATTTTTTTAAATTCCTTCACTTAATCTCTTAATTACTGCACATCGCTGAACAATAAAATTTAAAGTAAATACTATCCGCTGAAAGTTATAAAAAAAATAAAATAAATGCTTTTTTTACATGGATCTGATTACATAGATGTTTCAATAAATTTTATTATATTAGATTTGAAACTCTTTTGAAAAATTATGCTTTTATTTTTAGTATTTCCCAGAAAGTCATATTAATTTTTTTCTGGAAATGCATTTAATAAAATCTTAGACGATAATATTCAACATTTATTTAATGATGACAAATCTTAGGTTATTTCAATGAACCAATTGCTTTCTAAATCAATATCTTGTTTTAAAAATTATTTGAATTAATTAATTAAACAGATAATAAAAAATTAATAACTAACATTATTTGAATGAATACATTTTTAGTTTCTTGCAATTTTTATGAAGAATAAAAATTGCAATTTTTACTCGAAAGAATATTTTTCAACGGTTCATAACATTTATTTACATTTTTAATTTATCTTCTAATACCTACGTTAAAAATGTTCAATTATAAATTTATGAATTTTAACTTATGCAATTTTTATAAATTTATTATAGTAATTTTTATCGTTTTTTGTTTGAGTCATAAAAAACATACAAATAAAATTTTTATTATGCCTAGGACTATTAGATATTTCAATAAATTTTAAACATTAGATTCTGATTAATTTCTGATTAAAACTATTTATCTGATTGAATGCAACAGGATATCAAACTTGTTTATAAATACAGTTATATATATTTAGTGATATAATGCATGCATATGAAATATGAATCATAACATTATAGGACATAAATTTTCCCTGATTCCAGAAAATATATCAAGACTTTATATTTATATCAATATTGATAAAACATTTCTGGAAGATCTTGTATAAATATTATTGATTTCTTATAGTTATTTTAGAACAACTTAGTAAATTTGTCACTTCATAACAGGTATGTTCATGGCAAGTCAATGCCCTTGAATCTCTGGAACACAAGCATTATGTTAGAAAGTGTCCATGGAGTTGTTTATAACATTAACAATTCAAAAATTTTTCGCGTGATAATTTCGATTCGTGGAATCAGCCACTCCTTTCAGAATGTTTTGTGGCGATCACTTCCTCCGCCATTGAGATGTTCCACTGAGACGAAGAAATTCGAATTTCTTGTCGCGCCGGAACGAAGATGGCGTGCGCCGATCTTCTTTGTTCGCTATGGCGTGAAGCACAGTAATGGCGGCGACTTCCATTGTGCAATTCCTTTGTGTTTCGCTTGTGATGAATTTCCCAGGAAGTTGACGATTTGACCTAAGCATTGACTTCCAGAAAACTATGATATAAAAAGCCACGGCGAACAGTGATTTGGCATCATTCAGTGACTTCCACCCTTGAACTTGAGTTTCTCTCGAGTTACTACTTCCAAACCAATAGGTAAGATACTCAATCTTCTACTTCTGTTTTCGAAATTATACAGAGTGCCTCAAAAATTCCTGCTGTTTCCTCAAATACTTAAAAGTTCTGTAAGAATTTCGATTATCTACTGTTCTAAATTCTGGATAAACTATATTTAGAAGGAACCGTATCTGAATGAACTATATTTATCCAACTAGAATTCATCCATTTAGAATTATAGAATCCCCTTTCGTAAATTTTGTATTGAATTATTTTCTTTCAATATTGGAAGGGCTTAGTTGTTGCTTGCTCTGAAAATACTTAAAAGTTAAAAACTTAAGTTTAATTCTAAAGTTCTTAAAGTAAGAATTATGTAAGAATTTCGATTATCTACCCTTCTAAATTCTGAATAATCTATATTTAGAATGAACTGTATTGTGAATTACATTTAACCAACTAAGTTCCTTTTAATTATAGAATCTCCATTTTGTAAATTTTGTATTGCAGTAATTTTTTCGATATTGGAGGGGTTTAATTGTGCAGAGAATAATTAAAGTTAACCAAAGTTTTTAAAAAACAAATGTTTATTCTTATATCGAATTAACTTTTTATTTAAAAATAATGGCAGATAAAATTAATGAATTTAAAATTATTTGTAAGAGAGATTTATGGACCTGAATGGATCAAAAAGCATTTTTAAATTTAAATTTATTGAATTTTGAACTTGTAAATAAAATTGATTTAATTTTACTGTTCGTTATATCATTCTTATACGTCACAGTTTCTGATAATTATTTAATATTTTTATTTAAAAGTTTGGGTAGCTGGAAATAAATGTATAATTATCAGTTGGATAAAATTATGAATCTAAAAAAAAAAAATTCGGTCTAAACATAATCTTTAGAATATAGCAGTTAAAATTCACTTTAATATCCAATAAATTGTATTTATATATATATTTCAGTATTAACTTCCTTACAAAATCCTGGATTATTTTTAAATATAAATTTTCATTTTTTTTTTTAATGGTGGTATTTACTATCATTAGTTTTTATATCCCAATAAAAGAACAGATATAAAAAAAAAAAAAAAATTATTTCTGTGTTTTTATAGCAAATCCATTTAAGGATTAAAAAAATATTACTTTAATATAAAATTTTTTTTTCAAAAATAATTGTTATTTAAAACGTAACTTGTAAGCAATAGAAATATTTTAAGTTCATAATTATCATTGTATAAATTTTTTATTATATTATTATAATTTTATATTTTAAGCTATGAGGAACTAAAATATTCTAAATCACAAATTTTCATTTCTTAAATTTTTTTCGCTAGCTTTAGATATATTAAATTTAAGTTCAAAAAACGACTTTAAAGAATAATTAAGTATATTTAATGTTTTTAAACATGTTTTATATGATTTTCTTTTTTTTTCATATTAATATTAACATGTTTACTTAAAAAAAATTTTTTTTTAATAATTTTCACTGCAAAAAGTCCATATTTTTAACAATATTTATTTGGATACCAAAAATATTTTTCTTGATAAGATTTAGTTGAAAATAATGCATTATTACTGAAATATTTTTTATTTACTAAAAAAACATATTTGATAAAATAAGTCACTTAATTTTCGAATTTAAACAATTTTAAAAAACATTTTTAACAAATATATAAAAAAAAAAAAACGTATTCAAACGCATTTTTATTTCTACAATATTCAATATATATTTAAGTAACTCTATTTAACAATAATAAAAATTAATAATACAGATGAATATTATTGTTTTTAATGAAATAAACATTTTTTTACTGTGTTAAAAATTATATTTTCTCTTTACCTACATTTATTTCTAGCTATTATTATTTCAATTTTAAAGTTTCTAGTTATATTTCTCTTAAATAACTTCAAGATATTTTCTAAATTTACAAGATGGAGTTTTCTTGCAAAACTGTTCATTTTATGGATGTCTACAACTTTTTGATTTTGTTAATTAAAACAAAAATATTTAATTCAAGCATTTTATCGATTCAATTTGATTGTCTACTATAAATTTTGCAATTTACGATAAAATTTATACAGATTTAAAAAAGGAATATATAAAAAAAATAATTTCATTTTATTTTTTTAAGTACTTGGCAATCTTCAAAAATTGGATGCAAAATTTCATCCTTACATATTCAGTTACGGTTACGAATATAAATTTAGATTTCTATTAATTACATTCGAGTAATTATCAAAGTTATTTGATTATCGACTCTGTGGTTTTTGAAGCACTCTGTATTTATTGTTGATATTTAATTATGTAGTACATATAATTTTTAGATGTGGTTATAATTATATATAAAAATGTGTGGTTTTAATCATTGGTAAAAAATTTTAAATTTTTAAAAATAGATTTAGAAAGATTTTTTAAAGATTTAGAACGATAGAATAAAAAGATTTAAAGAAAATTTAGAACGTTAGAATGGAAAGATTTAAAAAAAAATTTAGAACGATAGAATAGAAAGATTTTTAAAAACAGCTGCTTTTTATCCAATCATATTAGCTATTTGTATATACTTTGTATGTCTAGTATTAAACAAATTACTGTATCAAAATTAAATATTTGTGTTTAAAAATAATGTGAAAATTTTTTTAAATTTTTAAAAACAATTTTTAAAATAGATTTAGAAAGATTTTTTAAAGATTTAAAACGATAGAATGAAAAGATTTAAAGAAAATTTAGAACAATAGAATGGAAAGATTTAAAAAAAAAAATTTAGAACGATAGAATACAAAGATTTTTAAAAACAGCTGCTTTTTATCCAATCATATTAGCTCTTTGTATATACTTTTTGTATGTCTATTATTAAACAAATTACCGTGTCAAAATTATATATTTGTGTTAAAAAATAATGCAAACATGCTCGTAAATATTAGAAATAATAATAATAAGAAGTGATTTGATTTGCATAAGGAAATCATTTATAATAGTTTACATTCGTGTTTTTGTATATCCTTAAAATAAATAAGAATTTAATAGCCTTAGTATCTAAACCAACAAATGCCAGCATGTTAAGTGTAACGACAATATGGCATTTAAATAAATGTATTTAGAAAATATAGAATATTCAGATTAAATTTGTTCCAAAATTAATCATCGATTTGGCGTTTGACATCTGTTGAATTACAAACAGGGTGAACATTAAATTTCATTAATCTTTAAAAAACTTTGCCGAGTTGGTACTTTTTTTATTAAAGAAATCATAATGATTATTTTAAATCATGAGCCTTTATTTTTGGGTTACATTTAAGGTGGACAATTTGTATTTACCGAATTATTTCGAATTATTATAAAAAAAGACTTCAAAACAGAGTATGGTGTTTTTAAATTAAAAATTTTACTTTTGTAAAAAAAAATTAAACTTTTTAATATTATTAAATTCGAATTATATATTTGTATATTTTTATAAGCAAACTCAAATGAAGTAAAATTACTACACATTTAAGATTTCCTTGAAAGTAAAATAAGAGAGTTTTTTTTTTTTTTTCTTTTGTAGATCGTATCCATAAACACAAATCCTTTTCACAAATAAATTATCTATAAAGGAAGTTACCTTTCGATAGAAAAGTTCGTTAAGGTGGGAAAAAGGCTTGCGTGTTATTTATAATTCGAACTATTACCATTTTTGCAATGAAATGGCGAAATTCAATGAATGTAACTTTTATTTACCGGATGGTTACCCTCTAATTTTAACCCATGAGAATTTCAGAATGAGAAAGAATCTCTTTTATGGCATATCTTTCCTTTATTTCAATTATTTTTGGTGTCTGTGTATAGCTGGTTTGTGGTTCTCAGTTGGATACGTTTTATTGCTTTCTGGAATAATTTGGGAAATGAATTGGTGCATTCGAAATTGACTTTTACTTTTTCTGTTAGGTATTGTTAAAATATTTTATTATTATTATTATGATTATTGTTTTTTTTTTATTTCATTGATAAAATCCCTTATTTTTAGATTTGTAGTTCGGTCTTTTTTTTTTAATTCTTAAAAATTTAAAAATATAAATCTTTCTAAAATCTTAACAATTCAAAAAAAATAAATAAATTCTATGAGGTTTGTAGTTGAATTATTCTTGGAAATATGTTTGTATTCGAAAATTAAAATTAATTAATAATTAAATTGAAAAATTAATTAGGGAATTTCCTTGAAAAATGGTTTTTATATTAATCTTTCTAACGAGACAAAAAAATTCTTTGCAAATCACATTTCGTTTAATTAATATTTGTGACATTTTTTCGATAATGCAATTAAGAAAAATTTTAATAAAACATAAATATAAATAGATAAACATAAATAACGTAAATATAAATAAAACATAAATATAAATGAAATAAACATAAATAACGTAAATATAAATAAAACATAAACATAAATATAAATAGCTAAACATAAATAACGTAAATATAAATAAAACATAAACATAACAGAAATAAAAATAATAAATAAAAACCTAAACATAATGATAATTATTGATAATTATTTCAATAATTATTTTAATAATAATTAATATTATTTGCTAATGACAGTTTAAAATATTTAATTATTTTAATAATTATGATGTTTTTTGTAAGGCTTACGAAACGATTTCGATAAAATTTGAAATGATTTTAAAATCGATATATTTTTATTAAATTTTTAATACTTATTTTCCTTTTAACGTTTCAAGTTGCTGTTTTATTTCGTTCATTTTTAATATAAACAAATGTTTGAATTTAAAATATTTCATAAATCGTAACACTCTATAAATCAAAAGAAAAATACGACAACAAATTTAAAAAAATAAGAACCATTATAAGAACCATGTTAAGCTAAGTAATTTTTTAAAATTCTAAACTATTTTATTTTTTTTAAATTTTAAATATTCTATTCTATTTTTAGAGATTAGCGTTTTTTTTTTCTTTTATATAGCGAACTAATGTGAAACTAAGACGCAAGAATCGTAAATTAAGAGGTATAAATAATTATTTGTGTAAAACATTAATTTTTGTTAACAAATCCAGTTCTATTCAGTAACTGATAAATTAATAAAATTAAATTAGGTGTTCGTAATAACTATTGATGCAATTTTCCCCCAAAAGTTAGTTTAATGAATTGTAACCGATCGTTTTTTTAACAATCTGAACTGCTTTTTTTACAATTTTCAAATCTTATTGACTGGGACCTACGGCTTAAAGTGGATCCCAATCTCATCCATGGCACTGCCAGCATTATAAATCCCAACCCTGTGGTACCGAGGGCCAGAACGCTAATCACTCGGCCATCAGGTCCCATATTAATGAATTAGTACCTTAGAATTAAAATTTCACAAATTATTCAGTTACGAATATCTCCCAACTAATCTCCCCATTAATATGCGTCCATCCTGTGTATAAATATAAACTTTTTTAAACAATTTTTTATTGAAAAGTTTAAGGGTTACTATTTATAATAGGAGGTTT
Organism: Caerostris extrusa; assembly: GCA_021605095.1. Classification (NCBI taxonomy): domain Eukaryota; kingdom Metazoa; phylum Arthropoda; class Arachnida; order Araneae; family Araneidae; genus Caerostris; species Caerostris extrusa. The sequence goes on from BPLR01012637.1 coordinate 20,028, forward strand.
GGTATAAGGAGGGTCGATTGCGTACTCACGATTCAATGTTACTCATGCCATCAGGCCCTACGTAAATCTATTTCTTCATAATGAAAAGGTATTTTATAAATGCACAGCGTATTAAAAATAAAAACTTTATTGTGGTTAATGAAAATCAAAGTACTGATTTGAATAAATAATGTCGAAAAGAGTGATTTAAAGATTTCTTTGTTATATATTTTATTGGCACATTTTTTTTTTTAAACTGCCTAAATTTATCCATGATTGTCAACACAAAAGCGCAGCATTAATAAGATCTATTTTGCATTACACATTATCAAGTAAGAGAGCTTCTCTCCAACAGTATCTTTCTCCATTGTGCGATGTTCTCATACATTGTTTGCAGCAATGTGCAATTGTAGATAAAACATGCGCAGCGAGGGGGTACGGACCTAAAGATTGAATATTCATTGCATTTTGAATGGAGAGACGAGCGAAGAGTGATCATTGGCCATTTCTGCTCTCTTCTAGAAAAAAAGACGAAATGAAGTCCTGGCTCTGCACCCTCTCGCTGCTCGCACTCTCCGTTTCAGTGCACCAGCTGGCCACCCCCACTTCCCTCCTGCTGAAGAAAACGCCCCCCGCACCACCCCATGGCGGACGCATCCCAAGTCATCCAGGCCAGGGGATACGATGAGGGTTGGAAGCCCAAGCCAGAAGTGCTGCTCATCTCTGAGAAGAAGCCCGACTCCGGCAAGGACCTGACACCCCTGCTGGCATGCATCCTTCCCTCATATGCCTGTTCATGCTGTTCGCCAACAAGATGATGCCCCTATGATGCCTCCTATGATGCCCCCTATGATGATGATGCCACCCATGATGATGATGCCTCCAATGATGCCACCCATGATGCCCCCATGGCAGCCAGAGGTGGAGGTAAAGGAGAAGATATAATCCTGAACGAAAATCGAGATCCTTCAACAACCAGGAACCCAGTGTGGCCGACCAGATCCTGAAGATTCTTGACAAGATGGAACCAGATTATGCCGGCAAAAATGGAATGTTCTGAAATTAGGAGAAGAAAAACAGAAAGCATTAAACTGTTCCTTGGGAAATCGACATTTGTTATTTTGTTTTGCAAAGTCCAGATTGCGGATAGTTGGTTCCCAAAGATAGGTTCTTGTAAAATCGAAACGTCAAGACACTGAATATGGGATATTATCCTGGCTACCTTTCCTTTGGTGATCCTGGCTATCTTTTTCCGCATTATCGATTTTTCGTAAGATTAATATTCCAAGAAAAACAAGGGTCAAATATGGGGATTGATTGGTTATCTTTAGAATGCAGTTAACTATTACTGAAAAGTGGATTTATCAGGCTTAATTTAATAACAATGTACGGATTAAACAGTAAAATTTTGCTCATGATCTACATTAATTAAAATTTAACACAATTAAAAAGTTTATAATATCATTATGTTAAATGATATTTTGTGGCTGTTTTTTTTGGATTTTAAAAATAAGTAAGCCAAATGAAGGCTGTTTAAAATGACAACTTTGAGTTTTCTTGTAATATGCATATTACAAGAAAACTTTGACACGGAATTTAACATGAATATCATATATCATATAATACTCCAACTCAGCGATTTCTTAAGAAATAATTATTCTAAATCAAATATATCTCATTAAAGTTGCATTTTATTCTAAATTTCACCATAATTCTATAGTTGGAAAATTCTTTAGTAAAAATACTTCTCCTTTTTTAAGATGTTTCATCTCGTTCTAAACATACATCTGAGTACATCTAATTTAAGAATAGAAGATAAAATATAATTTTAAATGAAGGAGCAAAATGTTTTTACTGTTAAGGAAAACTGAAAATTATTAAAAGTAAATTGCATTCTAAAGACATTGTACATCAGCTTCAGCTTATTGGAACAGCAGTTTACATTGGCTTCAATGCAGTTTACAGAGCGAAATGGGGGTATATTTTCAAAATGGTTCATATTGCTGAACATAATGAGATATGGAACAGCTATTATATATTTGAATGAATATATTTGGTGTGCAATGTGTTTGTATTTCTTGCTACAAGAGCTGCACCAAAAATCAAGTAGTTACATTTAACATGGATAACTACCACATTTTGCAATTTGAAAGATTCTTCTGTTTCGGGCTAATGATTACTACCAAAAGTAGTTTGTATTTGATTATTAATTTATTGTATTCATCCTTCATCTTTACATTTCGAGTATAATTGTTTGCTTTAGTATGAATTTGAAAATCATGGAAGATTGAATTTATGTTGATAACTTAAACAATGTTACTTTTCAAAAAAGATTATGAGTATTTAAGTTTCCAAAGTTCTAAAATTAATTTCAAAGAAAATCAGTTTTGATAAAGAACTAAGATAATGAACTATGTTATTCCACACAAGAAAATAATCTTATAATAATCTTAAATCTGATTGTTATTGTACTCAATTTTATTCGTTTCAAAATGAAGAATTTCTGAAGTCTTCTTTTCTTTTCAAATTCATTTAATGAAAAATTTGGAAAGTTTTATACAACATTTAGAAACCTTGCTATTGAATAGTTTTGTTTAGAAATTTGGCTCAATGGTTTTAAAAAGAGATTTGGTTGTCGAGATTGTTTACGATATTGTTATATAATTCGCAATTTTAAGAATAATAATTTTGAAATTATTTTATTTATTGTCGAGAAATGTAAATTTAAATCAATGTGCTTGATGTCTCAGCAAAAAAATGTTTAGATTTTCTTTTTAATAATTAATATTACGAATTTGAAGTGGAGATTGCATGTGCTTAAATGTGCTAGTCATTTTTCAAAGCTCAAATTACATCCTTTGCTCAATGTCCTTTTATTAGAATAGTTGTCTTAATATTTTTATAAATTCATTAATAATTTTTGCTATTCATTGGTGATTTTAACATGTATAATGTCGAAAACTGATTACTCATGTTATACTCTTTAAAATTTGTTTGTTTAAAACAATTTACGAAAGTTTAGTTTTTTTTTCGATAACTTATCCTTTCCGTAAATAGTATCTGCTTGTTACTTGGTATAAATAAGTTCGTCTTCAATATCCGACAAATATTTATGAAAAATTGATTTTTTGTAAAGTATTTTTAATCGAGGCTAGCAATTTAATTTCAAATCAAAAAATGGTGTTAAATTATTGTCACCACCTCTAAATTAAATTAATTGGGACTATTATGTAAAACATAAATATTAGCTCTGAAAATAATTGAATGTTACCAAATCTGGGGGCAGGAAATGTTGCCATTATTTTTACCATGAATGGGTTTGACAACAAATAGAGAGATTTTACTGAATGATACAAATGCATTAAAAAAGCATGGCTCTAGATTTTCATATCTAAAGACAATGCTTTCAGTAATAGTTGTCCAGCTTGTAAGGAAGGCATACGGAGATGTTCTGATTGGATGTTTTGTGCTCTTTTTCTAGAGGAATTCCCACCAATCAAACCATGTGCCACCATCAACTGGCAGTTATCCTCTTCTTACTGGCGATGTTCATCGCCAACAGCAATTCTACAGGAGATACTGCCTCTTCAGATCACAACGAAGACTACCATTCTGAAGTTAGGGGGTTCTCGGACTATGAAACGTGGAAACCTTCTGGTCAATCCTCCACCCCGGATGTCATTCTGATCAAGCAAAAAGAACCTGACCACCACCACCACCATGGTTCGTCCCTGAGTTCTGTGCTGAAGGACAATCTGCCGTTGTTGGCTTTGTTGGCGCCACTTGCTGCCGTGGCAGTCTTGTTTCCCTTGAAGGCCTTTTTGGGCGCCAACTATGTCCTATTCCCGCCAGTTCCACCGCCAGCACCCATGCCACCTGCAGCCAGGGATCGTGTTGAAAAGAAAGCAGCAACTTTGTCGAAACTCAAACTTTGGCGACGCAAGTTCTGAAGATGATCGATGAGTTGGATAAGATCTATGGAGAAGCAGCTTCTAAGCAAAAGAAGAAGTAGAAGAGGATACATTGTGAAAAAGAAAATGTTATCATCGTCAGTCCCTAGATAACAGAGACCAAGTCATCACTGCCGCTAGCCGAAGATAGTTATATAATTCAAGATATTCCGTCATCTGCTTTCACCAATTAACTATTCGCTGCTTTTTGTGATTTACAGTAGTATAGAAAGCTTTGCTTTTATGATGCCGAACGAATATATTGTTTTTGAGAACGTATACCTGCTCAGTAAAATGAATATTAAAGAATGATAGGCAGCTTCATTTGTAGAATATTCCTCAACTGATTGCTAGAATTTAGAAAAGCAGCTTTAGCTTTATGAAACATCGCTGAAATACATTTTTATACGGGTACTAATGTGAAATTATAGTGACTTTTTTTAATTGAGAGTGTAGACAATTTTGTATATGCGAACTATATATTTGTATTTGCCATATTTAAAAACATATTATTACAATACGGGTATTTGTAAGATGCTGTTGCTAGAACTTTTTATGCCAATTACCGAACAAGCGATACATTGCTGAAAGGATAAGTTCCTATAATTTTCTTTTTGAAATAATTATAATTTCTATTATCTAATTGAAAATGTTGGGATTTTTAAAATCCAGTTGTATTTTACAATTGCTCAAATTCTATTATTTTGTGAAAAGACGGAAGTTTATTTTCATTCCCATAGTCAAAGAAAAAACAATATATTGTCAATAATTTTTATAAATATGCCATTTAAAACCCTTCTATAATTTTCTATCTAGTCCATGGTAAGGACATCAAGATAGTAATTGACAATTATATGATAACTTTAGTTCAAAATAATCCTAGTCATCTTCCCGTAAAGTGCTAAATAATAGATACATAGTCTATTACTGATTTCCAAAGCCTCCTAGTCCATATCAGTTATAAGATATTTTTACCAAATATCTGCATTTTTTTTACGTTTTTCTGTGTATTTTCTTGTCATTTGACGTAGAATTAATAGTGGAAAAACAGTTAGTTAATTAAGTTTTTTTAATATTTATAAAGATCTATGTTCCCGACACCAATAATGATAAATGATTGGCGGTTGCAATTATACTCTTATTTATTTATTTATTGTTATGCACTTCATGCGCATCTTGTCATACTGTTTTTTGGGGGAGATTAATAAAGTATTCGTTGCAATTGAAAATTGTACAGTTTTATTTGTTTTTGTGTCTGTTCTTCTTTAAAAATTTTTGAATTAAGTGCTTTATTACAATCGCATCATCGTGAGTCATCAATTATACTAGACGTAAAAGGATTCATTTTTTTTTTTTCAAATTAAAAAGCTAATTGTAATAAAATTACTTTTAAAAATCAACTCTAACATAAAAAATAAAATAAAATTATATACATTTTATAAAGCTTATATAATATTTTCTTTTTTATTACATACAATATTAAATTATAGTAGGAGTTGTTTTGCTAACTTATCTAAATAAATTAAAATAATCCATTCTATATTAGTGTATCAACGAATAAAAAACTAAAAAAAAAAATTATTTCCAATTTACACACAAAAATCTTTTTTATGCGTCGCACAGATATGAAATTTAAAATAAATTGTCTTTTTCTGATTTTGCTTTAATTATTCTGATAATGTTTTATTGTTATTGTTCGAATTCAGCTGGCAATACACAGACAGTTAATCTTTATGCTTATGCAAGGCCTGCACCTGCTGTTACTCATTTAGCAGAAAGGGGCTCTCCGGGAATTCCTGGCAACATTCCATTGGGTAACATGGGCAGCATTCCGTTTGGTAATATGGGTATTATAGGCAGCATGGGAAATATCCTATTACACATGTTGCCCATCATATTGTTCATCACCATGATCATTTTAGCTGGAAACATAATGGCTGTCAACAACAGGGGTGCCAGATGATGGACGTCAGATCTTTCATACTCATACCCATGATTCCCCCATTGGTGGACATGCCTCCTTTTCTCCTTCGCTATGACACCGATGCCTTGGGTATGCCCCCGACTCCTTCACTTGACTTAAGTGCAGCGCACAAATCTCATTATTGGATTACCAATTCATAAAATATATTTGAATACCACATCATTAGGAATATTTAAATTCATTATTTAGTCTGATTCAGACACTCAAGCAATCTGGTTGTTAAAATTTGAGTATCACATGGTTAGCACTCTACGGTCATTTTTTGCACATTTTAAGCTAATGGGCCGGGACCTACAGTTTAACTTGGATTCCGAACCACTCACAAACATCTATGCCACCTGCCAGGATTCGAACCTGAAGCCTTTGTTACCAAAGGCCAGAACGCTAGACAATTGGCCATCAGGCCGCCAAAACTTGAGTCCCAGGTCTTCTGGAGATATTCAGTTATTGACAATAGAAAAGAATAAATTTTACAACAGTTTTGTACACTGTTTGGAGAAATCAATTACAGCCAGCTTTTCGAGAATTAGATGCATCTGATTTTAACTGAAATTTAGATAGCTAGTTGAACCCTTGTTATATATCTTCTGAACAGAACAGGGATATAAATTCAGCGGACCAGACAAAAGAAGTCCGAAATTATGTATGCCATTTCTTTACTTATAATAAAAAGGATATGATATAATATAATAGAAAAGTGAATAAAAAATTAGATGCCTGGTATTCCATACTTATCTGTTTTGTATACATATTTCTTTTCCATCCGACTTACACTCATTGAGACTGTGAATAATAATTCAGATTATTAAAGGAAGTTCTTCATGATTTTCCCTAAATCCCTAAGTCTTAGAATTCAAGTTCAAGGGAACATGTGGGGAGGGATAACATAGAGAAACACTGAGCGGGGAATTAGGGATTATGTGGACAATTGTAGTTTATGCGAGATTTCATATTTTTTACAAATTACAAGAAAATGTGTAAATAAAATGTATAATAAATTATTCAGTATACTTCAATTTTCTTATTATTTTAAGATATTAGAATTTTACCAAGTACATAAAAATACGTATTAATATTTAATTGTATCTTATAATTTCATTATATCATCTATTTCAAATTTTACAATGTTGATCTTTTCATTTTAAGCACATCGTTTTTAAACAATGAATGGCGTTACTGATAAATTTTTATCAAGACAATTACTAAAAGGCCTAAATCGCAAGACTCCATCCCCTTAAACCAATAAAATTAAAAAGTGCCATGTAATGAGACCGACGTATTAGTGTTGTTTGGGTCAGGTCATATAAGTATCGAAAGTATATTTTGAAATTAAATATTAACTCCAAACCTACTGATTTTAAATATTAGCTTGAATCTTAGCAAACCTGTCATATTAGTATTATATCTAGTAAAAACAAATATGAATATAAACTGTATCCAGTTAGTTACATTTTTAAATAATTCTTTTTTAAAAAAAAATAAACTTTTAAATGTTTTTAAAACTTGTTTGATATCATGACAAAGAATTAGTATCGGTTTATATTGCTCAAGACAGTTTTATATAGAGGAAAATGTGACTTGATGAAGGAGTGGTAAGAATATAAGATGATTTAGCAAATGTAGCCCTAAACGTGGCTATAAACTTCATTGGAGGTATTCTTTTTACATTTTTGAAGGATTGTGTTCTTATATTGATGTTTGAAGATTGAGGCGAACTAGACCCTATCTTTTCTTTTGGCAGTCTTGCCCCCGATGGCCCCGAAAGTTCTCTTCCTGGTAGCCATGATGGTGACCACAACCCTGGCACAAGATGGAGTGAAAATCCAAGCACGAGGGATGGACGAAGGACCCTGGAGTATGATGAACCAACAGCCTGAAGTGCTCATAGTCAAGGAGAAAGGGGGCATGTCCACCAATGGGGGAACCATGGGCATGAGCATGAAAGATCTGACGCCCATCATCTGTCTTCTGGCGCCCCTGTTGTTGGCAGCCATTATGATCCCAGCCAAAATGACCATGATGATGAACAACATGATGGGCAACATGGGCAATGGGATGTTTCCCATGCTGCCAATGATACCCATGTTACCAAACGGAATGCTGCCCATGTTACCCAATGGAATGCTGCCAGGAATTCCGGGACTGCCCCCTTTCTGCCATGCTGACTAGTGGATCGCACAGCCTTCAGCTTCCTGTTTTCAAAGGTGGTGTTGTGTCCAAAGAATTTGTTGGAAAAGAATTTCCAGAGGAAAACCAAGTGAATGACACGCTCACCAATAATGAGGGTTCAAATGTTAAAGCCGACTGCACAGAGAACAAAGATTGCAAGAAAGGACAGTTAAATTTATTGCTGTCAAGAAAGAATTTGTTGTTGAAACATAAAATGCACGCCTTTAAACGTTTCCCAGCAGAAATTAATAAAGAATGGTCCAATAGAGTGTTTTCTGAAAGGAAACACCCTAACAAGTCGATCGCAAATCAGATTTTAAAGTTGATAGACGTATTTGAAAAAGCATTACAAATTCAGGAATGAAACACGATATTTATTATTTGAACGATTTTATAAGACAAAATTTGTTTTATAAGCATATCTCTTTTCAAAATACACATTTAATTTATTTACATATTCGATTTTAAAGCTTTTAATCTTTTTTTTTTTTATTATATATCTCATTCAAACCATATGGGAAAAAATTTCTATTTTAATTCAGTATAATATATTTCTATTGGTAAAGATATTACTATTGGTTTCTATATTCCTCTTGGTATATTTTATTTTTAAATTATCAGCAAAAAAAGAATTTAATATCTAAAAATCGTCATTTTTTGGGATAGCATCTTGTTTATTATCAGTTTTAGTCTGTAGTGGTTAAAAAGGATTGAACACATATTATTTTAGAGAATATTAATTTTTTGTTATATTTAGCTTTTAAAAACGAGAAAAAGACGGTTGAAGGAAGTTGTAGAAATGACAATTAAATGCCATGCCAATATCGATCAAATTATTGAATATTGTTAAGTTTATGTAATAAAATTAATCATCTGTAAACGCGTACAGTATAAATTACACTGTTCTGATGCAGAATATGATAATTCAAGTATGATTTGGTAAATTAATTTGTTCAGAGTATGATTTGTTAAATGAATTTGGTTAGAGAATGATATGTTAAATGAATTTGTTCTGAATATGATATGTTAAATGAATTTGTTCCGAGTAGGATTTGTCAAATATTATTTTCTACTAATATTTTTTATAATTTAAAGAAATATTTCATGATTTTATTTAATGAAGAAAGATTTTAAGAAAGAAAATTTTAAATTACTGGACGAATACGAACAATTTAGTCGAAATTCTTTTACGACAATTCTTTTCGATTCTACTTAATTTTTTCGTTAAGTTTAATTTTGATTTTTAAAATTAATTTATGTTCGCTCATTATTTTAACAAAAATAATATAATGCTATAAAAGTAGAAATTTAATTACTGAAATTTTTTAAATCATATTTATTTTATCTACGAAAATAAAGGAGTTAAAAAATAATGAACAAAAAAAAAAAAATCATCAAAGAAAAAAATTATAAAAAATATGAAAACAATTATCATTTATATTTTTAAATATTAGTATTATTTTTTATTAATATAATTAAAAATAATTTTATTATGTGTCTTGATGTTTGAAAATTATACAAAAAGCATAAAACTCAGTCTCAATTTCAGTTGAAAACATGGTTCTGCGAATTAAACCAAATAATTTTTTTTTTAACTTTTAAAAAATTTATTTACAATTGATATTATGATACTTTATTTTTGAATACTTTTAGACACTCTTCGAATTTAGAAGAATTCTAATTTTTATTCTAATTCCACCCCATTTAAATAAACATATTAATATCCTGTTTATTTAAATATGCAAATATATTTTAATTATTTATTATAATTAAAAATTAAATAATAAATACAATGAAATAACAGTGAAATAAATATTTTTAAAAACTCTTCGAATTTTTATTCTACTTTTTTTTCCATTTAAATAAACATGATATTAATATAATATCATGTTTATTTAAATATGCAAATATATTTTAATTAATTATGATTAGAAATAAAATAAAAAATACGATAACGGTGAAATAAATATTCTTAGAAACTCTTCTAATTTAGAAGGATTTGTATTTTTATTCTAATTCGAACACGATATTAATATGTTTATTTAAATATGTAAACATATTTTAATCATTTATTATACTATAATTAGAAATGATGAAATAACTAAATACGATAAAATAAATGTTTTTAGTAACTACGAGTTTAGAAGAATTCGAATTTTTATTCCAATTCTTCTGCCTAAGTAAGCATGATATTAACATGTTTGTTTAAATATTAAAATATATTTTATTTATTTATTATAATTAGAAATAATGAAATAAATAAATAGAATATATTTTCAGGTATACAAGAGGTAAACCCAATAATAAGAGGTACCTTTAATATAAGAGGTAATTCTTGCTCTTAATATTTTTTATCCTTTTGAAAATTAGATGTATTTGATTTTAAATGGCTTTGGATTAAAAGGAAAATTTATTCGATTTTTGAAAATGTATTCGATATAACTCATACTTAATTCATTGTCCGTAATAATAATTATTTGGATCCATTAAATTAAGCAATAAATTTAGATCATAAAATGATCCTCTTTTTGTAGCTCATATTGTTTCCGGAAGCAAGAAAGAATAAACTTGTTTGAGAAGAAATCTAGCCAGAATGAATCTTACGACTCTTACAATAATTTTAACTGTCATAACTGTTTCGGATGTTGTATTAGTCATAGCGGCAACTTCATCAAATGCCACGATCTTTCCTCAGACAAGAAAACCAAATCCCACCATCGTGGTTTGATACTCTAAATGTATCAAAGATTGTTGGTTTAAAACCTGGTGGTACACTGTCAGATGATATCCTTTCTGTTGAAATGGAAATGGCAAAATGCCATCTTGGTCTAACCATCGAATTGTCTCTAGAGAAGGCCAACTGTCAGAAGATATGATGTCCCCTAATAACAGACGTATAATACCATCTTATCAAATTAAGTCTGAATCAAATCAAAGAGTTGCCTCAAAGACTGATGATTCTGCAATAAAGATAAGTCTAAATATTCCTGAAAGTAGACAGCAGCATTTACCAGATACAATTCTACATCTCTCAAATCCTCAAACAAGAAGAATTGATGATTCTAATAGAAATTTATTCAACGGCATGTCTTTTAAAGACAAACACCAATTTTTGACTGGTAAAATGCAGCATACATCCATTCCTCCTTCTTATCCAAGAAATGATGATTTGAAAGAAAGTCAACTTTTTGCTGAAAGTAGACAACGGCCTTCTTCTGGTCAGATTCCAACTTGGTCGAATCCTCCAAACGTTCCATGGGTAGACGATCCTTCATCTGGTGACAGTACGAGCCTATTGCCAATATTGTATCTTTTGGCCCCACTTGTGATAACAGCAATGCTGATGCCGATTGGTGCAACACTCATCACGGCCATTGTCATGATGAAGGCTCATCACGCTGGGCAAGGCAGATTCAATTCTCTACTCTTCAGGGAAGACAATATAGCTCCCATGTTTAAAGTTTTTGAGCAGAATTTGCTAGAATTCAGGCAGAAGCTTGTAGAAGCTATCGCTAAGTACGACGATATAAATGTGAATCCTCACAGAAAGTTTTAAGCAATGCTTTAAAGAGTTGAATTTACTTTAAAATTTTAATAACAATATTCCAAATTTTTAACCTAAAGTTTAATTTTTTATTATGAAAAAATTTCTAACGTTCTTGACACATAAATTCAGAATTTTCATTCAAATTCAGAATTTAGAATTATCAAATAGCTTCAAGAATCTGTTAAATTCAATTAATTTTGCACAAAAAAAATTATTTAAATTTATCAGATTCGAAACGATCAGTAACGAAATTTAAATTTTTTAATTATGGCTGATTGTGTAACTTTAAAATCATTACAATTATTTAATTACATTTTTTTCATATTTTACTGAATTTATTTGCTTATTAAAAATGGTACAAACTGTTTAACAATTTTCTTCAGATATAGCAAAAATATGTAAGGAAAATGTATGTTTTTTATTTTGTATAATCTGATTTTAATGAATGTGATATCATAGTTTTGTAATTTTTTTATATGTTTAAAGTTGTTTTATAATTACGTATATAATACATTGAAAGTGCATGTGAAAAATATATTTAAAACTCATCTACACTTAATTTTCAAAATTTACAGAGACCAAAGTGTTCAGCAATACGTATAAGATAAAATATGATTAAGAGCAAAAATCAAGTACTTTTTTTCAACAAAAAAAAAAAAAAAAAAAAAAAAAACCACATACCTCCAGTTCATTCTAAAATTTTACATATTTAGGAAATATAAGGGTTTTACGGACTATTGTAACATATTTATTAAATCTATAAATTTAAAAGCTATTATTAGTTGAGTCACTTTCCAAATGATTTACGACAGATTTTTTTTTCTTTGACAGTAACCGATCTTCACTAACATGCTTCGAAAACGAGAGCTTCCTAAACTATTGATTTTCTTATCCACTATATGGGCCACTCTATCTTCTGGTTCATCGCATTGGCGGAAGAAAGGATTGGAAGACAATCCTTCACTAGAGCATAGAAAAGCAGTTCGTACAACCAGCAACCAATTTGTTAATAGGAATGAAAATGGACCTCAGTGGGAAAATTTGCGATTGATGAATAATACACATTATCTTCAACAATATAATGATGTCCATCCAATGCAAACCATTACTAAACGTATGTCAACAAACAAGCCAAACTCTACAAAAGTAAAAACTGGCAGTAGCAACGACAACATGTTTCAATTAGCCAATGATGAAGAAAAATCTTACAGACGAAATTCATGATGATTTAGATCCTATGTATCCCTATTGAGAGGAACAGAGAAAAATACAAACATATTTGTCCCACCTCAACCAACATGGCAACTTCCTGTATTAAAAGCGAACTCATCTGTCGTTAAAACTAAAAAATTGAATATTTTTCCAATCAGTTCTATGCATGAGCTATGGCACGCAGCGAAATATATCTTGATGAATAATTCTGAAAGTTTACCAATTAATATTAGTAAAAGAACTGGTATTCGAGAACCTGGCAATGAAACGACACAAGGAAAGAAATCGCTACTAAAAGGAGACATTGAAGAAGTGTTGAACACTGGTGAAAGCAGAGGATACCAAAATGGCAAAATGATGAACGGTGGTGGCCAACCGATTTTGCTCATCAAGGATAAGGGTGATAATGGAGGAGGAGAAATGAATGGAAATGGAGGAATGCATGGCAAGGATGCCATTGGTCCTTTGATAATGATGCTGACTCCATTAATCATGATGTGCATTATGATGCCTATGATGATGAGTGTTATGGGGGCATGATGAATTTCATGAAAGGCATAGCAACCATGATGATGATGGTAAATAATCCTCTGCCGGGTATTGGAGGCTTGACTGGAACAGGGACACTACTGAACAAACACAGAAAAACAGATGAAGACAATATGTCCCACGGCCGAGTTCTGTTAGGGTCTATAATAATGGAACTTGCAGAAAAACTTGAAGCAGCTCTCAGTAAATACGATATGTAAAAATTCCGATAATTTGCATTGGATAAGGTTATTTGGGCTAACATTAGGTGAAAGATATATAAGCTTATCCACAAAAATAAAGCACTGAAATTATAAATTTTAGGAAATATAGTATTAGGTAGAGGCCTGTTTAATTATAGTCATGAATTTAAAGACATAAAAAATTACTTGAATTTACATATTGTGTATCTCACAAGTACTTTAACATTTCAATTTATAAGTGGTAGACATTTTAAAAGAAACCACATCATTATTAATTGAAAAAGGGTATAAGAAAGTTGTAAAAATTCAAAAATCTTCATCAATTAATAACAATCGTATGAGCATTAGGGAAATCAATACATAATTACATATGTAACAGACACAAAAAGAATTTCAATATTTTCATTCATCATTTTGTTCTTTTAAATAACAGTTGCACTTTTTTTAGTACTTAATTACCAAATGGTGCATCTGAACTATTTGATCACATTTCATGCGGACTGCATAAAGGTATTTTATCATTCAATATATTTGTAGTAACATATACTGTCAATATCAAGAACAAAACTGAAGATTTCTGAGTACAACTTTTCTATTCTTTTTCTATGTATATTAATGTGATTAATACTAATTATTAACAATTTATGTGTCTGTCATGAGGAAATTTCACCCAACAAAAAAATAATATCTGACATGTATCTTATCTGATCTTCTGCAGCAAAATGATAACGAAGACTTGCGTGTATTTTACCATCGCTGTCATCTTGATGACTGAAGGACATACGAAGCTTGGAAGTTATTCTCGAGAAGTGGACAAGAGGACAGGCTGGGAGCCAGAGGTTGGAGGAGGATGGGCTGCACCTATGCCCACGCCACCTCCCAAGATCATACTAATCGAAAACAACAAGGGAGGCCAAAACGGTGGTAATCAAAAGGAAGACAAGATTTCCATGCTGATGCCAGTGATAATGTCTTTGGGTCCTCTGATTCTAGCAGCTATTCTGATGCCCATTTTCATGAGCCTCTTGAGTGGAATCATGAGTTTCGTCAAGTCCATGCTTGCGATGAAGATGCCATCGATGATGATGCCTAATATGAACATGATGATCCCGGCTATGATGCCTATGCCCATGCCAATGCCCACTCTACCACCTACGGAAGCTATAGTGCCTTTTGTGAAAGGGATACATATTATGCCAGAAAAACAATGACACTGGTTTGAATGCCTGGACAAATGTTGCTAAAGTTCCTGCTTTTCATGTTAATTCGAACAATGCTTTGAGTCTTGGAAGGGGATTCTGATGAGCTGAGAAATTGCATTAGGTGTCTGATTTTCCTATATTTTTTTAGTAAAGAACAAATTTTATTTAGGCACCTTATTAGCTAGATTAGTAATTTATCCAATGTTAGTTCTGTATTCAAATAGTTAGAATTTGGATACAGATAAAAAGAGAGATGTCCTGGTTTCAAAAGATAACTGGCTAGAATAGAATAGATTTGACTTCGGCAAGAATTTGAATGATGGAGTTTAATTTCACCAATTTAACTTTGAAAGTACCAAGATATGATAAAAATGTTATTTATTTGGATCATATATAAAATAATATATTCCTATCGTACGAATTAATTCAAATCTTCTACTCTCATACTTGAATCTGATTCATAATACACAAAATTTATTTTTTGTGTATTGTGGATGAGTAACTAATTTCTAATCTCGCATCCATAATAAAATATTTTGCGTTGATCAACACTAAAATAACACTAACTTAAATGGATATAAATGAGACAATATTTTAAATTTAATATTCTTAAAAAACTAAATTATAAATTTAATACAAGTCAGTCAATGGAAGATTTATTTAAGTATCTAAGTAAGTCTATATCAAAATGGAATTTTTTTAAATCTTAGACAATTAAAAAGCTTTTTGCAGATATAATATAACATATCGATTTACATTTATTATACAGTCAGTCATAAAATACATGAGATTTTTATTTTTTATTTATTTATTATAATCTTTTAACCTTCTACTTCATTTTATCATGAGAATTAAAGCAGGATTCATAACTAAAATTTTAAATATTTTATATTTTGCCTTAAAGAAAGAAATTAGAAATTTTTTTCATATAAATGAATTTGAATTTAAGTGTAGATGATTATGTTTTAAATATATTAAAATAATTATTTTTAATACTTCAATAAAGATAAATTGAAATATCATATCATTTCTCATTTTCATGTAAAAATTATTAATAATCTCTGTTAATTTATATCTTCATCAATATTGAAATTTGTTAAAATTATACATTAATGGCTAGAAATAACTAATAATTTCATTTACAAATAATTTTAAAATTTCAGTACAAAATTTAAATCTGTTATAATTCTTAAAAGGTAAAAAAATATAAATGTTTCATACATTTAATGTTTATTTTACTTTTTCACATTCTATGCCTTAATTTAATCTTCATTTTCTGTAGAGTTAATGATATTGACATGTATGTGAAATAAATCCCAAATATTTTTTAAAATAAAAAATCACTTTGTAGAATATAAATAAATAAGTGAATTGTTATGTATAAATAAAAAGTTAAACTTAGGCTTTTTTTCAAATTTTATTTAATTTACTATGTTTTTATTTAATATTATCTTCATACCATTTTGCATTGTTTAATAGTTTTGTATTTTGTTTGATAATTTCATTTCATGTACATTCATACACTTAAGCTTTTTCATAACCTTAAAAATTCAGTTGAAATATGATTATATAAAAAGATGGTGAAATAATATAAAGCTATTTAAAATATTCTAAAAAATGTTAAAACTTGGCATTTATTTCATTCTTCAATAACTAAACTAACCTTCATTTATTCCATTAAATCAAAAGCAAACTCTAATTTAGAATAAAAAATGTTTTCTTCATTTTTAATGTGACCTTTTTTAAAAAGTTTAAATATTTAAAGGAAAATATTAACAATTTTAAATATTTTTTTGCAATAACATTTTCGAAAATTTATTTTCATCTCATAAACCAAATTAAAAATGTTTTTAAAATATAAATAGAAGAATTATATAAGCATAATTATAAAAAATTTGAATAATAATTTTTTTTATTTCCAATGACAAAATGTTGCTTTATATCCTCGGCAGGACATAAGCAATATTTTGCCATTGAAAATAAAAAAAAAATTTTTCGTTGCAAACGATTTTTTTTTTCAATCTATTGTATTTTATTATTATTTCGAATAATAATAAAATACAATAGATTGAAAAAAAAATTTCGTTTACAAAAAAGTTAAATTAAAATTTTTTTTTTCAATCTATTGTATTTTATTATTATTTTAAATAATAATGAATACTAAGAATGAGTTGACAGAAATTAAAAAATTATTTAAAAAATAAAGTCAATTTTTTTTATTTTGAATAAAAATGAGTTTGAAATAGAAATCTTGAACAATTCTTAAACTAATCGAATTTTTGTTAAGAATACAGAATGCCAAAAATAGGAATTACAACAAAATAGAATAGAATAGAAAAAAATAGTTTTCATGGTAATTGTAATAGAAAAAGATATTTAAAAAATTCACATGATTATGATTTCACAACTAAAACTACTTAAAATTCGATAGACAAAACACAATATTAAAAAAAAAAGGTTATTAAAAGCATAAGTTATGAATATCAAAATATGTATTCTCAAAAATATGGATGATTTGTATAAATTAAATTTCTTTAACTTATCATTTGAATCTTATCATATAATCAAATTGTATATCGTAATTTTTTTTTATAATAATTCTTTTATAAAAATTTCATAATTCATTTATAACATTTTAGTTGATTTTTGAACAATATTCGATCAAATTATTTTTATGTACTCAATTTGTGGACACTATTTATAATAATGAACAAAATTTTAATATTTTGGTTCGAACAAGCTTATTTTATGAACAAATTTACTTCTGTTTCCTTTTTGCTGTTTTTTTTTTTTAAATTGTTGGTTGAATGGTATATTTATTGGAGAATACTTCAAGTAATTATTTATATTATTTATTTATTTATTTATTTATACACTAACTATTTATTCAAATATTTATTGTAGTTGTTAGACATGAAGCTTATTTATTATATGATCAAAATATTAGAAATAAAATCTTTAAAAAAAATGTTGAAGTTTTGTGTTATTGAACCCAACATATTTATAATAACAATACACACTGAATTTTAAATGATAATTTCCATTTTTAATAAAAAATATGAATCTTATAACTGACGTTTTCTATGTATTTATTTAATTTAAAGAATATAACACGTATTCGACCTGCTAAAAAGATTTTTTTAACTTAATTAAGAATAAAATATGACAACTAGGCTATTAAAAGGCTAATAAAATATGACAACTAGGCATTGCTAAGAAAACAATTTCTACTAACGATTCCTAGATTTCTGAATCCTTCATCTAAATTTTTTTTACAATGAACTATTTATTTTACTCCATTGTGTTGTAGTCTTCTGGTGTTGCTATCACAACAGTCATTGTCTAATTTTTACATACTTTTATTATAACAAACAAGCAATGTCTATAGAATGTACATTAATTTAGTTGGTACCCACTACAAATATTTCAACGAATTATTATTTGAACACTCCGTCTTAACAGATCCTTAATATCACATTTTGGGGTCTCGAAACGAAACCTCTGTTCCTTTGCTAAATTGACTTGTTCTTATGGGTTGGGAGTTCCCGCCAAAATAAGAGCTTCTTCCTGATAACCTCGAACACAAAAGTTTTCCATAATTTATTTCACTTAAGTCTCCATTAATTTATTCAAAGAATCTATTAAAATTAATTTAACTTCTTTAACAGTTCGATTTAGTTAAAGCAATATACAAATTTTGATATGAAACCATATTTTTGATCCAATTTCATCCGTAGTAAAAATGAGATAATAGAGAGTTTTGCATGACGTCTTTTTTATTCGTCCGGTATTTTTTCTCCCTAGCGCGCATGCTCATAGGAAATTGCGCATGCGTATCTGTAATAATGGTTCATATGAGCATGCGCGCTAGGGAGAAAAAATACCGGACGATAAAAAACGTTTTGCAAAATCTCTCTATTGACTCATTTACTGTAGATAAAAATGTAAAAAGAAAGTTCACTGAAAACAAATCCCTTTTTTTTTCATTAAAAAGAATGCAAATTACATTTTTTAATAAAAGAACAGCTCACAGTATTTTTAAAAATTAACAGTTATATATATTAACTTCCAAAATATCTGATGATGTCTATTTGTTGTTTCTACGACTTAATTCTCTTAATTGATAATATTCTCAGACCAAAACGATAAACTCACAAGTATTAAAGCTTAGAAAAATAATATCAGCATTGAAATATAACTGCTTTCTATGAAACCAACGCAGGAACTAACATGAAACGTCCTGTGCTGAGCAACACTTCAAACACAACAGAGTTTAAGTAGTGTATTTTAGTATTGTTAGAATTTACTAGAATATAGAATTTAGTATTGCTTTTATCAAATGGATTTTGCAAATCGTAAATGTGAAATCTACCCAGATTAATTTTTTTTTTTTTTGTTTTTTTTTGTTCCCTATTCATTTTAGACAAAGAAACACTAAAATGTTACGTTACACCCCGTTATGATGAACAAATATTCAAATTAAATCACTAGTCTGATCCATGAAACAATTTTTACAAAAAATCAAAATGCTACGGAATTTCTCTCACCAGCCAATCCGCTATTTTTTCCAGTAAGTGACGACCATTTCATGACATCCATTGGAAATCCACACTAGAGTAACAATTTCTTTTCCGATAATAAATTTCTGGCAATACAGTACTTATATTTGATGGCTATTATTTATTACCAAAAAAAGTTTTTAAACAAGAATTTAGAAAAAGTTTTTAACCAAGAAGTTTTTTTTTTATTGAGGAAAAATAATCATCGCTGTTTGATTTATCTGTTGCTTTTTATCCCACTTGGTCGACAGCAACATCTAGACCAAGTCCATGAACCCGTGTCTTAAAACGACGAGTCATGATAAAGGGCAAAAAAATGCAGCTTCTTTTTTGTCCTTGACCTTGCGGCACAAAGACAGGGGGTACCCAAAGGAGAAGTCTGACTTTACCCCACCTGGTTATATTCCCGGGCAATGGGTACCAATTTTAGTCAACCTTTAACGATATGCATGGACTACCGTGAGGCTATTCTAACCCTGATCCACACGGGACGTTTGATTTATTTGAAGAATTCCAAACACATAATCAAAAATACGGCATTTTTTGGAAGCATAGAGTTCTTTAATTTCTCATTTACTATAGCTACTTAACTACTTATATACTGTTGGAAATGATATGCCATACAGAATTTTGCTAAGGGGAACTGTTGATTCTACCTAAACTCCCAGATGGACAACCATAAACTTCTAGATGAACTGCTGCTGCCAGGTAGTTAAGATCAACTACTCTTTATGAGTACCACTCCTTGTAAATAGTATACAATAAAGAACTTATAGTTAGTTTCTGCGTTGTTTGTTGTTTACGTCCATAAGAAAAGAAATAGAGTTCTAAGACCCAAAAGTGGCAGTTTATCATACTAAATCACCATATAATGGAGTAAAAGAATGTCGTTGAGTCAATTATGAATAATATGTGATTATGTTTCCATTATTAAAATATTTTATAGTAATGGAAACATAATCACATATTATTCATAATTGGTAAACAATAAAAAATGTATAGTTTCAATAGCTGGATACATGGTTCAAAAGTATCTCTGTATAGTTAGATTAGTTATAGATTATTATTATCATTTTGAAAACAAAGGGATAAAACAATCTTTCAACTCGGACATTGTTTGCTTTGGTTTATCACTCTACTGTCATTTTTTGTACACTTTAGGCTAATAAAAACAGGCCTTAAAGCTTAACGTGGATTCTGAACCACTAACAAACATCCATGCCACTATCGGGATTCGAATCTGCAGCCTGTGGTACCAAAGGCCAGAGAGCTAGCCAATTAGCCATTAGGTGGTAGCTTATGACATTGTAAAGTTAGGCTTTAAAAAAAAAAACATTTTTACAGTCTACAAAAATCAATGCGAATAATTTGAGAAGAGGAAATTTTTACTACAATGTATACGAAATTATAATAAAACTCCAAACTTACAACACTTGTGTATTTTGTAAGGTTTAAAAATAAAATGATGGCAAAAAATAATAAAACAACAGAAATAATGGAAAGTAAATTAGATAAACTTCAATGGTAATTAATGTTCCAATGACGAGGGTACATGGAGAAGGGTTGCTGTCATCCAAGTATCGCTACAGCAGAGAGTACTGAAAAGACGAATCCCCAACCAATGAGGATATGCCATTTATAATGAGTTGTTCCTCGAAAATCATAGACATTTCTATCTCCCAAATGGGCTGAATTTTGAAGGTCGATTGTCATGATTTTCTTTCATCATTTTGTCCTAACATCAACAAATATTTTTAGATAGTGAATCCATCAGCCCACCATTTCCTCAGACACAGAAAATCCTGCCTTTATTTTATTAAATTGTGTTTGTTTATTAAAGATATATAAAAAGCATGGCAGCTTGTGCTAAAAGCTGCAGAGGAACAGCATTAAAACGTCGTCTAAAGGACATTATAAATAATCATTCTTTTCATTTTAATCTTGGTTCTGCTTTAAGGTACTATACTTTATGGAATATAGAACACATTTACATGACAAAAAAATTTAAATTCCCTATTAACTCAATCAGAATTTCTTACATCGGCAGAAAAAGTCCGTTTCAATCAAAATCAACCAATAGAGAATCAATCAGAATTTTAAGATAAAAATAAAAAATCAGACAAAATAATATTTTTAGAAACTTTAATAATTGAAAAGAAATTGAATTGAAACTACTTGAAAGAAATTCTAATAATCTTATTTCTTAAAAAGAAAGGAATATTTTGACAAACAACAATGAAAAAAACAACGTAAGCTTCTTATTTATGGCAATTTGATAATTTGTTTAAAAAGTTCTTTTAAGACATATAATTTCAGGGCAATGCCTTAAACATTAAAAACTTTTCTGTGTATCTAGTAAACGCAATTAACAATAAAAATATCTATATGTAAACTCTTTTAATGGGCCAAACCCATGTGGTAATTGGACTTTTTGAAGACAATGTGGTAATTTCCTCATAAACGACCCCATCATGTGCATCCAAGATCATGAAACGAAAACAAACAAAAAAAAAAAGAAGCACTTTAGGATGCAACCACCAGTGAAGACACTGCCCTCGATTTCGAATACAGGTGGCAACGCAGAGTGTGGGAAGATGTGTGAAAAACCCATCTGCAAGAACAAAAGAGCGGGAAAAATAGAGCATAAAACACTCGAAGCTACCATCCTACCAGCGCAAGAACAACAACAAACTTACACTGGGTCAAAGCGAACGGAGGTGAAAAAGAGTTCGTTTTCAATTACTTGCAAGGTAAGGAAAACTCATTAGTACTCTGTTCTGATAGTTCTTTATTTTTTCTTCAATTATTTAATATTGGTTGTTTATCGTAGCAGCTATTTTTGCAACAGATCATTCTTGTTGATTGGAGCTCGATAAACAACACTTATGACGAATGAGTGGTTGGTTGGGATAAATGTTTTCGGTTATTGTCTATTTTCATGATTGTGTTTGGGAATGAAAATAACATCTGCCGCTGAGAAGAGGCGAATAGTGTTCATTGTCAAAGGGAAGAAATACTTAAAGAAAATGACCTTGAATGTAGGCTATTAGGTGATATTGACTTTCTTGAAAAGAATTCTATGCGAGTTCTAAAAGGGATATTTTTATTCGTCTGCATCCAAGCTGTGTTCTCTTTTGTTAAGAGTTTGGCTTTACACGCAATTAAAAATCGATTTGCGTAGTTGTTCTTTTAAAGAAATTTATGTTGGTTAAATAGTTTTATATATATTTCTTTATTTAATATATTTTAATTTATAAATTTTAATGCGAGACTATTTCAAGATATAAGAACACCATTAAAGTTCAATATTTTTTGTTATGTAGAGCAAAGAATTAATAATTTCATTTTTCTATAACTTAAAATAAAGTCCATGTGTATAGGAAAGTGTAGATTAATTTTAAGAATAAAAAAAAATGTGTAAATAATTTCCCATACCATAAAACACACGGTATTTGTTCATGATTAATGATTGCCATTCGCCATTTATTCATAATGGCAGTTTACCATAAGTTCCTTAAATCATTTTTATTTCTTACAAAATACATTTATTGAATTAAATATAGTAAATATGGCTTTTAACAGCATTCTAACTTTAAACTGTTTCACAATGAAATTTTATTATGTTACTACATCTCAAAACTGTAAAACTCAGAAAAAAAAAAAAAGAATTAACCATATTTTCTCCTTTTCCACCTGTTCAGAAAAAAATTCTAATTTAAAAAAAAAAAAAAATTATGGTACTAAATTTGTCTTTTGAAGTATAGCTTTAGAAATTAATTAAAATAAAAACTTTTGAGATATTATTCAATAATGTTTTTATTTGAATAAAAACCTTAAATTATCATTTTGCAATTAATAATCTTTTGTATTATCATTTTGTATCCAATTCTGTGCCTTAATTTCAAATAATTTTAAAATGTGAAGCTTATAAATATAAATTAAATTAAATTATTTAAAGACAGATATATTTAAAGAAATAAAATTTGATTTGAGAATGAAATACAGCACAACTACACTTTGAATTTTTGGAACATTTATGCACAACTGTAATTTGAACATTCTAATAATTATGCATAGTTAGAATTTGAATTTTTGAATTGTCTTGTACGATCATAATTGAAATGTATTATCATAATTACAATCATAATTGGAATATTCGAATAGCCATGCACAATGTTAATAAGAACTTTGGAATTGTCATGCACAGTTTTAATTTGAATTATGGTATACAATTATAATTTGAACCTTCGGATTGTTATATATAAATATAATTTGAACCTTCGGATTGTTATATTTAATTATATTTGGCATCTTCGGAGTGTTATATATAATTATAATTGAAATCACCGGATTGTTATAATTAGTTATAATTGGAATCTTCGGATTATCCTATGTAATAATAATATGAAACTTCGAATCATCATGCACAATAATAGCTTAAATATTTGAACCCTTATGCACAATTACAGTTTGAATCGTTGAACACTTATGCACAATTGTAATTTGAATCTTTGAACAGTCATGCACAATAATAGCTTGAATATTTGAACTTCCATGCACGATTATAATTTGAACCTTTAAACACCCTATGAACAAATATAATTTGAATCTTTGAACGCCTATACACAATTATAATTTGAACCGCTAAACGTGTATTCACAATAACAGCTTGAACCTCTGAACATCTATGCACAAATATAGTTTGAACACCTATCCATATTTGAATCTTTGTACACCTATGAACAGCTATAGTTTTAACCTTTGAGCACCTAAGCACAATAATAGTTTGAACCTTTGAATAGTCATGTACAGTTATAATGTGAAGCTTCAAAAAGTCATGCAGGTTAATGTAATAATTTTTATTGTAATAATGATATTTGATTCCGCGAAACTCCTAGGATAAGTATACTGAAAAAGTAGACAAAATTGAATTCAGAACGGCCTGTTTAAATGAGTTCAACTTCACGAGGATTATCGTTCCACTTTGTAATCTTAACTACACGACTTTATTTACAATGTAAAGAAAACTACAGTCGGAAAATAAATGTTACCCAAAGGAATAATTCTTTCTGCAAACAATGCCATAAAAGAACAGGAAATTAAGAAAAATTCTAACTTGGGGAAAAAACTATCATCCTATTTTGTGTGAACCTAAATTCTAAAATGGCTGCTTTTCTGATATTTATTTAATTAAATAAAATGGTTGAATAGTTAGAATCGCTTTTGCACTGCAATGATTTCCTTAAGCAACATCCGCTTCATAAGGATTTGTCCTTATAATAAATTTGTTAACCATCGAATCAATCATTAAATTTTCCAAACAGCACGGATAATGAATGACGAAAGAGAAAAAGGCGAATTGAAAAAATAAGTTATTTGCAGGTGGGAAATAAATTCTAAGTAAAAAAAAATAATAATAAATAAACAAAACAAAAATAAAAATTGAAAGAAAAGTTAAAAGCTTGATTTTTTTATTCAAATTCCTGTTGTTAGTTTAGGCTTCATTTTTAATGTATATCTTCAAAGAAAATCTACTTTGTAAGTTAATAATAATAATAGTATAATAAATAATAACTCACACGTGACTCATTAAGTATATATTGCAGGCACTGCTTTGAAAAACGAGTAGATTCAATAACGATCTGAATCTTTAACGAGAATCTCATATCAAAAGTTGGATTACCCGATTGGAATTTTTCCCGTTTTTCGCCTTTAAGACATACATGCAACATTCACTCTTCTAAGTTTTCAGTTAATTCCCTAACACATGAGACGATTTTTGCACACTGAAATGCATTTTGTAATAAAACTCCCAACAAGTTAGTATACACCAGGGGTCGGCAACCTGCAGGCTCGCGAGCCACATGCGGCTCTTTGGATGTGAAGTTGCGGCTCTTTAGTTCCAAACGCAACTATTATTTACTTTATAAAAAAAAAAAAAAAAAAAAAAAAAACATTTAAAAATCGTTTAAACATGCATGTACGTAACGCAACAAAAGTGGACAACTTTAAAAAGAAATGCCGCGAGTTGAGGCACTTATATTCGACGCATGGAATAGTCTTCCAGATTGCTACAGTGAGGTGAAGAAGTTGGCATTTGGAGTGCTGACTATCTTCGGATCGACATATTCGTGCGAGCAAGCGTTCTCTTGCATGATTATAATTAAAAGTAAAGTAAGAAGTCAACTAACGAATGAAAATTTAGAGTCGTGTTTGAAACTTGAAACAACAAGTTATGCGGTAAATTTATCCAAACTTTCTAAAACGAAGGCAAAGCCATCGCTCCCTTTGAATTTGTTTGCTCAATTGTTTGTTATTGAAGTACAAGTTAGTGTTGTGAGTAAATGTTTAATTGTTTTACTTAAATAATAAGTAATTATCTAATAATGATATATATATATATTATCTAATTTGTTGTGAAAAACACTACTTATATACACTGAAGTGACAAAAGTCATGGGATAGCAATATGCAAATTTTCAGATGGCAGTAGCATTGCGTAGAACAGGTATAAATGCGCAGTGCTTTCGCAGAGCTTTCATTTCTGTTCAAGTTATTCATGTGAAGAGGTTTTGACGTGATGATGACCGCACGACGGGAATTAACAGACTTTGAACACGGAATGTTAGTTGGAGTTAGACGCATGGGTCATGCCATTTCGGAAATCGTTAGGGAATTCAGCATTCCCAGATCCACTGTGTCAAGAGTGTGCCGAGAGTATGAAATTTCAGGCATAACATCCCACCATGGACAGCGCAGTGGTCGACCGCCTGCACTTAACGACCGAGACCGGCGACGTCTGCAAAGAGTCGTAAATTCTAACAGACAAGCAACACTGCGTCAAATAACCGCAGAAATCAATGTGGACGTACAAGGGACTTGTCTGTTAGAACTGTGCGGAGAAATTTGGCTTTCTTGGGCTATTCCAGCAGAAGACCGACTCGAGTGCCTTTACTGACAGAACGACATCGCTTGCAGCGACTCTCGTGGGCACGTGAGCATATCGGTTGGTCCCAGATGAATGGAAAACCGTGGCCTGGTCCGATGAGTCACGATTTCAGTTGGTAAGAGGTGATGGTAGGGTTCGAGTGTGGCGCAGACCCCACGAAGCCATGGACCCAAACTATCAGCAAGGCACTGTTCAAACTGGTGGTGGCTCCGTAATGGTGTGGGCTGTTTTTTCATGGCATGGACTTGGTCCTCTGGTGCGACTGGACCGAACATTGACTGGAAATGCTTATGTTCAGCTACTTGAGATCACTTGCAGCCATTCATGCACTTCATGTACCCAAACAACGATGGGATTTTTATGGATGACAATGCGCCATGTCACCGGGCCACAACTGTTCGCGATTGGTTTGAAGAACATTCTGGACAATTCCAACGAATGATCTGGCCACCTAGATCGGCCGACATGAATCCCATCGAGCATTTATGGGACATCATCGAGAGGTCTGTTCGTGCCCAAAATCCTGCACCA
This sequence comes from Caerostris extrusa, assembly GCA_021605095.1. NCBI lineage: Eukaryota > Metazoa > Arthropoda > Arachnida > Araneae > Araneidae > Caerostris > Caerostris extrusa. The sequence continues at coordinate 46,841 of BPLR01012637.1, forward strand.
TCAACGCTTTCACAATTATGGACGTCTATCGGGAGAGCATGGCTCAATATTCCTGCAGAAGACTTCCAACGACTTGTTGAGTCCATTCCACGTCGAGTTGCTGCACTTCGCCGGGCGAAAGGAGGGCCGACACGATATTAAGAGGTATCCCATGACTTTTGTCACTTCAGTGTATGAATAAATAGATCTTTTTTCTTATGAATAACTAGATTTTTTTTTTTTTTTATCAAAAATTTTATTTATGCGAGTACTATTTATTGTTGGCAAGAAAAATTTTGTGGCTCTTTAAAAACTTTGAAATTTTGTAAATTGTAATTTTGGCTCTTCCGACTCAAAAGTTTGCCGACCCCTGGTATACACCAGTGATAAAATGCGTATGTAGCATGCAGATTTGGATTGTTTTGTCGCTTTACGATCATCTTGTGAACACGAGGGCTAAACAGATCGGGACCTACAGTTTAAAGGGGGATTCTGAACCACTAACAAACATCCATGACATCTCCTGGATTCGAACCTGGAGCCTGTGGTACCAAAAGCCAGACCTCTAGCCGCCTAGCGTGCAGGGGTACGAATCTGTTGGGGACATCCTTTGCAATCACCATATTCAGAAACGAAGAAATCGGATGACGATACCAAAAAGGTAAAGCTTCTTATATCGTTACTATGATGTCTAGAGGGAGTTTACCGGTTTTTTTTTCATACGACACGTAAATGCTTGTCATTTAAGTCCAGTTCTCCTGGATAGGAATGCTTTCACTTATTGCCTTTTGATTGTTCATGACATAAATGGGACACTGTACCCATTAATATTAGACAAAATACATGTTAGCGAATCTCATGAGCGAAATGCTGATAATGGAAGTGAAAAAATATGAATCACATATTCAAATCAAAAATATATAATCAAATTATATATATATAATCAAAAATATGAATTATACTAATTAATGACTGTTTTCTATATTTGCTAATTTTGTTAGTATAAATAAATGTTTCATAACGTAATATATATAAAATAAGCACATTTTATAATATATTTTAAATTTAGACTCTAAAAAGTAGAATTTGTTGGAACGAAAAATAGAATTTGTAAACGAAAATGTAAACATATTAAATATTTTCATTAGTTAGTTTCCCTACCTACTTTTATATTGAGTTAAGACATTAGCACTAAAAATACCCACGTAACAATGTCCCTTGAAAAAGATGTGCGAAAAACTCGTTTCTTTTCGTTAAGAACTGCCTCAAAATAGCAAAATGGTGTTTCCTTAATTAAATATTTTACAAATTTTACTATTATTTATCACCTATAAATCAACAAATAATAGTGCGTGTCGGTGAGATTCAGGTTTGAAAATGACAAATCATAATAATATAGATTCCAAACAATTTGTATATCCCTTCCGTAAAAAAGACTATTTCTACAGACCAAAGGAAATTGGATTCAGATTGTCTAAACTATTCAGATTTGAGATAATATAAAGGAAATATATATATAAATATATATATTAGGAAAAATAGTACAAATTGATAGTTTTTTTTAAATCATACCGTCGTTAAACTGAAGTATAAATAAATGGAATTTTTTTCCTAATTGTTTATAATTTGATTCTTAGTAAATACAAAAATCTTACGTCATAAAACTCCAGCCAATCGGAAACTTGATATCCTCCACTCATCATTATCATCAGTGGCGCAATGCTCTACAGTCATATTAGGCTGAACTGACAATCATATTAGGACGCGCAACAGACATATTAAACCAGGACCTACGATTTAAAGTGGTTTCCGAACCCCTACAAACATCCATGGCACCGCAGGGACTAGACGCCGAAACCAGTGGCACCGAGCGCCAGAGAGCTTGTCACTTGGCCATCAAACCCCATTCCATGGCCACTGCGACTTCCAATTGGTTAGCATTTTATGAGGTGAAATTTTAGTGTCCAATGAAAATGTATCTTAATGTGAATGATGTATTCTAACTTAGATTGAATAAATACTGTATAACAACACAGCTTTCAAAAGCATTTTTATGCATGTGTTAAAAAATTTATATATATGGTATTAACAATATTTAAAAAATAAGAATCTATAAAGGACAACATGCTAACCATACCACACAAATAAGCTATTGAAATAGTATTTTTTTCTATTAATTGCAGTTAAGAAGGCCAGGATGAAAAGATTTCCATTATTCCTTCTTGTATCCATGCTGTGCCTCTTTTTTGTCTTCTCAACCGTCCGAAGTTCAGCGACCTACCCGAATACCATGAATATCCTGATCCAAGCTGCTTTCGACCCCGTCTACTGGCTGACCACTTTCCACCGTATGGATCTCAGTCGTCAGGTTCGATCCCGATGGCTCAGGTTGTTACCACAGTTTCTCACCGGACGCCTGCATTTCAGGCCAATCTACAAATGAAGCAATGATTTCGTCTCGATATATCTTTGGATTCACTAATGAAGGTGATCCGATTCATCTATGAGCTTATGACTTTTCAAATCAATAGTTCGTTATTGGATGCAAAAGTAACTTTCGGCTGGTTATTGAATGCAAAAGAAGCTTTCAACTCATTTGATGCAAAAGAAGCTTTCAACTCATTTGATGCAAAAGAAGCTTTCAACTCATTTGATGCAAAAGAAACTTTCAACTCATTTGATGCAAAAGTAATTTTCAACTTATTTGATGCAAAAGAAGCTTTCAACTCATTTGATGCAAAAGTAATTTTCAATTCATTTGATGCAAGAGTAATTTTCAACTCGTTCTTTGATGCAAAAGTAATTTTCAACTCTTTCTTTGATGCAAGAGTAATTTTCAACTCATTTGATGCAAGAGTAATTTTCAACTCATTTGATACAAGAGTAATTTTCAACTCATTTGATGCAAAAGAAACTTTCAGCTTCTTTTACTTGATGCAAAAGAAACTTTCAGCTTCTTTACTTGATGCAAAAAGAAACTTTCAGCTTCTTTACTTGATGCAAAAGAAACTTTTAGCTCTTTATTTGATAACCTGGATGCCCAAGGAACAAAGCCGAAATGAAGACAATCAGTTTATAATGAATAAGTAACGGAAATATTGCATTCGAATGAACTTCATCCAAATTGTTCATTCTACATAGGTACAAGAGTTCATTTTCAGGAAATATTAGAATAACCTAATATAGCTTTGACCATACATGATAATATTAATATTTTTTATGTAATCATTTTTACCATAGGACATTCACTATTGGTAAGATATTCAGCATGTTAAAATACTGGAAAAATCAGATCTTCACCATGTAAAAATTCATCATCTCTAGGTGCCTTTTTCTTAGAACCTATGGAAAGTTAGGGGCATTACATTTTGGCGGGGGAAGGGGTTGAGGGATATGTTTTATGCAATGTAACATCTAAATTATTTCCATATTTAAAAATCGCAACTAAATAAAATATTTTAACTGAAGGTCTCTTACTTTTTTTTCCCCCATTACATTTGAAATTTTAAAAATGAAAAGTCTCAATAAATTAAAGAATTCTTATGTTGAAACATATAAATTTTTGTTATACACACAGCGTAAAAGTTTAACAGTACATGAGAAAAAGGATCATTAAAGTTAAAAAAGAACTTGCTTAGAAAGAATAGAAAATAAGTTTAAAGATCTTACCTGCATTTCTAAGCTGTTAAATGCATCGGAAAATTTTACATAATTTTCAAAGTTCTGCTTTTTCTGCTGCCTGCAGCCTAATGACCAATTGGCTAGCTCTCTGGCCTTTGGTAGCACAGGTTTCAGGTTTGAATCCTGGCGGTGGCATGGATGTTTGTGAGAGAGGTTCAGAATCCACGTTAAACTGTAGATCCTGATCTAATTAGTCCAAAGTGTGCAAAGCAAGGACAGCAGAGCAACAAACCAAATCTTCGACTACCTAATATGATGTAAAGTTGGAAAGTTAACATTCTGCACTATTTTACAGAATAATAAAATAGAAATCCCTCTTTAAGTTGGAATTTCTTTTTTTCAGTAATCTGAACAGCTAGCAACCCGAGAAATAGCTAAGGTCTGCATTACATCAACTTTTGGTTAGGAAACCAAAACTCTCAGAAATATTTAAGTATACTAGTGAGGGGGTTTTTTTTTTTTTTTACCATCACTTATCCGAAATATTGCTAACAAGAACTAAAATGATTCCAACTTTCATATTGTATAATGTTTGAATGTATATAGTGTTAATAAACTATAGAAAAAATATAACAAAATTTTCAAGTTAACAGAACGATCCATTTGATTTATTTAATCATGTATTAATTGGAGCAAAAGCCCCATGATAGGCCAAGGCCTACTAGTAGATTTCGAGACAGGGAGAAGTTTTCATTTTACAGGGTAAGGTTGCCAGCCCTACCTTTTACAATCATATTAGACCCGAACCTGTGGTTTAAAGTGAATTCTGAACCATTGCAAACCTCCATGACATTTCCTGAATGGCCGAGTGGCTAGCGCTTTGGCGCTCGGTAGCACAGTTTCAGGGTTCGAGTCCCGGCGGTGCCATGGATGTTTCTAGCGGTTCGGAATCCACTTTAAAATGTAGGTCCCGGTCTGTTTAGCCTAAAAAGTGTGCACAAGATGACCGTAGAGCTACAAACCAAAACCATGCTATTTGCGGGACTCGAACCCGAAACCCTATGGCACCAAGCGCTAGTCACTAGGCCATCAGGCCCCATTCATTCATATGTATTAAAATTTTAAATCAAGAAATATTTATAAATGTGTGTATTCTTTAGCGGGGTTTGATGGCCGAGTGATTAGAGCTCGGTGCCACAGGTTTCGGGTTTTGTAGTGATTCGGAATCCACTTTAAACCGTAGGTCCCGATCTAATATGACTGTTGGGCGTAGGGCTGAAACCCTACTCCGTAAAAAAGAAAACATCTCCTGTCTCGAAATCTACCAGTAGGCAGACAGCCTTGGAGCTGTTGCGCTATTGATGATAATGCTGATGATGATGAGTGTATTATCTATTACATACAAAAAAATTTCGGTATATGTATCCCTAACTATCATACCATTCACAGAAACTGAATGAAATTTTGGTTTAAGGTATTTTGAGGGAATTCGCTGAAGAATCATATGAAGAACAAAAGTTAAACTCTAATAGTTGCGGTTAAAGTGACACGATTTCGAATATTTGAAAGGAAAACACCTACCTTTTTTTATTAGAATAGCGAAAACCCATAATTAGCGTTGGAATTGTTATCTGTATACTCGAAAATCGCCTGTGGGTGACAGTCTAAGGAAAGAAATGAAACGACCAATAACTGCAGAGAAGCAATTGAAAGCAAAACACTTTTTAATTTTCCACGGGACATCCTTCACACACGATGACACTTTGCATGCTTCAGATGGTGGATAGCACTGAAGCACGTACCATGGTAAGAGGAATCTGTTGAACCTGAAGTCTGAAGGCATCTTTCAAATTAGATGCAGCTTGAGGATTAATTGCACACAGTTAAGATTTCAAGTATGCCCCAGCCAGAAATCTATTGGTGTGAGATCGGGGAACCTTCGCTGCAATAGAAACGTGAAATTATAGGTGATAGTTCTATCTGAAAATAGTTCTTTCTAAACTGCTGTGTTAAGAAACATTTGAAAAAAAGATATATATGAGAGCCATCTTGCATCCACACGACGTCAGATAGAGCATTTCGATGTATGGATATCTGAAATCTAATGCGTATACATTTAATCCCCAAACTGCATCTGATTTGAAAGATGCTGTCAGATGCCAGGCTCAACAGATTCCTCTTGCCATGGTACGTGCTTCAGTGCTATCGACCATCTGAAGCATGCAAAGTGTCATTGTGTGTGAAGGAGGTCCCGTGGAAAATTTGTGAAACACATTTCTATTGCTCTTCTGTCTTTATTGGCTGTTTTTATTTTTCTTTATCTGTTTCTTTTATGTTTTAGTCACAACGAATTTTGTGCTACATGTACCTTTTCAATCCTATTTATAATCATTTTATTATGGATATTACATTCTAACAAAAAAGTAAGTTTTGCCTTTTGAAATTTTCGCAGGTACAGTTAAGATTTCAGGTATCCTCACAGCCAGAAATGCATTGGAATAAGATCGAGAGGAACATTGGCGGCCGCAGGAATGTGAAATGGCGAGAGATAATTCTGTCAACAAACTGTTGCTTTTAAGAAACATTTAAAAGAAGATTTCACAAATGAAGGAGAATCATAGAGTTAAACTGTTGTTTTTCATATGATTCTTGAGAATATACCTTAAAATGCCTGAAACTAAAATTTTCTCCAGTTTCTGTGAGTTGTATGATAGCTAGGGACTCATATATCGAGAAAGTGTTTTTTTATAACCACCCTGTACTTTGTTTAGCATCATTTTAAAATGAAATATATTTGAAGAAATAAATATCGTAAAAATAAAAATAGAGGCTTTATCAAACAAAAGATATGATGATTTTGACAAAAGATATGATGTTTAAGTCTGAAATTTAATAGATAACATTGAACAAAAATATTTTTCTGTTCGAATATTTACTTTTACTAAACTGGAGTCGAATAGTTTTTCTATTTCAATCTATTATCAAAATTTGAAAATCTTTCGAAAAAAAGTCGCCAATTTTTTTTGAAGTTAAATTAAGATGTAATGAGAAAAGAAGAGAAACATCAGTGAACCGTGGTCTGTGCATCCCCAATTTAATAGATAAACATTTTAAAATGAAAACAAGAAATAATTACAAAATCATATAACAATAATAAGACAAACACACCAACGTTATTAAAAACACTAAACTAAACAACTAACTGACGGTCGGTTGTTTAGTTTAGTATTAAAAACTAAAATAAACAACTAACTGAATTAAACTTCACTTCACCGCTTCACGCTATTATTGTGATTGGTTTTTATTCGATCAAATCAATCGTAACAGTATTAATGATTTTGTCTTCGGGAAGCTGCAATACCAACGAGGTGAAAAAAACTCGCCCACAGTGATTACTTGTTATATGTGGTTATTTATGTATTAGAAACGCAATCTATAACCGAAATTTAATTATCGGTGGTTGTGAAAAATTAAATATTAGCATATGTGTTATAAAAGGTATTAGTTTATTACTTAACGTAAGAGTCGTTCCTCTTGAAAGTGGTGTAAGTTCATTTATTAAGCTATAAATATTTTGTTGTCCAAAAGGGCACAAAAAGTCTCTAAAAAAAATATATATGAAAATACAGTTTAGCATTGTTTTTCTTATTATAAATATTAAAATAAAAGTTATGAACATTACTCAAAATAATTCGGGTAAATGCGATCGAGTATAAAAGATATGGATGAAAAGCGTTTTGCTGGCCATTAAATGGATGGTTTGGTTTGTCGCTCTACGGTCACTTTTTGTACATTTTAAACTAATTAGACAGGGATTTACAGTTAACGTGGATTCGAACCACTCACAAACATCCAAGCTACACCCAAGATTCGAACCTGAAGCACCAATTGGCCATCAAGCCACAGTTAAACGGGGGAATAAGTGTAGTATGCTATGAGAAATGAAAAGGACTCACGGAATAAGAAATGATAACATTTATTCATTACATTTGTCTGCATACAAATAGTGTATTATATACATATTTTTGCACTTCGTATGTATATAATACACTATTCACTAACACACTTTATTACACTGAAAAGGAACCAAAACATGCAATTTTTTGGCTAAAAAAAAATAAGTTTCAATAAGGGACACCGTTACACACATTTATGAGACATAGAAACAATAAACATGAGACTGGAGTATTCCAGTAGATGGAGTATGGACTGGAGTATGGAAAGCTTTACAGCTGATGAATTGTTTTTATGAGGAGTAAGCGACCAACAATACTCTCTCTATAATGGAAGCCTGGTGGCCAATTGTCTAGCGCTGTGGCACTCAAGTTCATATATAATATTCATTCATATAATTTCAAGAAAGTCGGGAGCGGTGGAGTTATGGTCTGAACTGGTATCTTTACCAATAGCCGTTCCGACCTATACATTCATTAGACCAGGACCTACGGACTACCTAAGTGGATTCCGAACCCCTACAAACATCAGGGCACTGCTGGGACTCGAACCCAAAACCTGTGGCATCGAGCGCCAGAGCTCTAGTTACTCAGCCATCAGACCCCATATTTTTCTTTACAACGAGAAAATTCAATAAAATGTGACAAGTTATTCTTTTATGTATGGTTGTTTCATATGGAATTTAGATTATTTTTAAATTCTTTTGAAAAATCTATATCTAACTAAAATTCTTTATCAAATCCATCTTTGGATTTTTGGTTCCTAAATTGTTCATAAGTTCTCCAGCACGATGAGCTCAAAATTTATAATTCTCTTTTTTTTTAATTTTCTTCATTAACGAAAAATACTTATAATTTGCATAGGCTTTGTCATTGAGAACATTGACTGTGAAATGCGACTGAATAGGAACTGCCACCAACTAGATAAACTGAATAGAAGCTGCCTTTTATCAAATAAAATTGAATGATTCATAAAAAACGAGCCTTATTTTTAAATAACAAGTTCTATGCATATTATAATATCAATTGTTTTTAAATGTTAACAACAATGATGCGAAACATAAACGCATTTAATTAGAATTTAATAATAAAATATCCTTAATTATTATAATTAGACCACAACAAGGCTCCATTACCTCGTCGTCAAAAGCCTATTTTACATTTTTTTTTTACAAAAAAACAATATTACTTATTAAGTAAAACGCATTTTAATTAAAATATTGACAAAATCCTTTTGTTTTTATACTCATTAGTAGTTGTTCAGAATTAATTTTCTCAGATTAAAAACAGAATAATAATAATAAAAAAATATCCCACCTACATCCAGCGAACAGAAACTGAAGCTTTGAACTGCAGTCTGGAAGCTACTTGTCCATCAAATGACAAGCCCGTTTCCTGCGTCTCTCTGAGCCTTAAAGCGATTGTCCTTCCTTCAAGTAAACATCGGCAGGAAATGAACAACTAATGTGTTGCTCGTATCCGCCTGTCTCCATTATTACCATCGAAATAAAAGAAGAAAATTGACGTATGAACAATCACTCAATCATGCTTGAATCCCTCTCTTACAACGGTATTATTTAAGAATAATGTTGGAGAAACATTTTGCATGTTATTATTATTTTAAACATATTACATTACACATTTATCACTACTGTAATGACGTCTCGGTCTATACTAGATCTATAACGGCTTCAAGAAGAGGGCCACTTTCATGGGAACACTTTACTGTTTACATTTACAAGTACTAAATCATTAATTACAAGTAATTATATATATATATATATATATATATGCTATATATATATATATATATATATATATTATATGGCCTGTTCTGTACTTCAGAGAAAAAGAAAAACAACACTCTTTGTCGACTCATAATAGTCCTCTCTCTTTTCTTTTTCCAAAATCCCTTTTAAGAAAATCCGTCAAGATGGGGGGGGAGGGGGGAATGAGATCTGCTTCCCACATGGTCTATCACCAATCACGATGTCACAATCCCCATGGTGTAGTCTATATTCATCTGTAATGCTACAACTCTAATACTTTGTAATGCGACAACTCTTACCCCATTATTTTCGATAATTTTATTACTATTTGCTATTTTTCCTTGCACATAAAAGGTCTACATAAATCTAAAATTTCTGTTCCATTTTTTTTTTTTTTTTTTTTGAGAACAACTAAACGCTATTTTACTTTCCATTTCCTATTTCCACTTCTGTGGGGGGTAAAGTCGTCGTCTTCGCCGCCACTATTTAAAACGACAAATAAACGGTATCCAGGAGTTAAAATATTCGCTTTTTCCCACTCAATCTATTCTCTGGCTGATGAAGTTTAACAAGCAATATGCATAAAAATAAGCTGACCATGATCGTCATTCTGAGGCACCTTCTTTTAAAGACTTAAAGTACAGCCCATAGATCGTTTGGGTCTCGCGTTCATCTTAAAGAAGCGTGCTACTGACAGCTCTACCGTAGCTGTTAGAAAGTGTCGCGTGAGAGGAATGTTATCGACAACTGCCTCACATTTATTTGATTATAAGAGTGAGCAGAAAATATGCCATCAGGGAGCTTGATATGCGATGCATATCTTTTCACAATATAAATTTTATCTAGCTAACTCAGCATCGAGTCTCCATATTTCTGAATGCAGCTGGGCTTTGCTACGCCGAACGCCATCGGCAGATTCGTACCAAGTCTCTCTCCTGCCGGTAGGCCAGCTGCACTCTTTACCATTGTTTCAAATCGGGATGATGTAGTGAAGAGGGTATCTAAAGGGAGAAAGAAAAATGCGACGAGTAGTACTTACACGAGAGGATTTGCATAGTAGAAAGCTCATTGCTGTAGAGATTTCAATACTTTCCGGTGAGCATTTTTAAAGTGGCTTGATGTCTGTAAATTTAACACACAAAAAGAAAAACACATTTGCAAAAAGCCAAAAACCTCGGAGGAAATTATAACACTACCTTACGTAAAAGAAAGAAACATCTCCTGTTTTCCGAAATCCTGCAGAGGCCGACAACCTTGGTTTCCCCATGGGGCTGTTGCGCTGAAGTTGAAGAAGAAGAATTTCAAACATCAAAATGCCACCTGACTCGAGATCAATACGTTTTGCCTAAGTATGAATGAATAACAAATAATAATCAGTTTCTATATTCCTGACCAAGGAAAGGAGTTTCCCGTGAATGTTGTTTATTTGACACAAAAAACTCGACATCGCGTTGTTATATATATTGCGATATGTGTTGGTGCTATAACTGCTGTGTTGACAGATGTCTGATCCATATAAAATACATATATGAGCATTATAGGTACACATGGGTAAATGTATGAATAACATTTATTCGCTGGACAGCTTCTGACATTGTGATCACAACACGTACCATTAGCGCCATCCAGCGCATGAGACTGCGACTAATTGCGCACATATACATCGTGGCAACTCACACTTTGCTCTTTCTGAATTCGATAATTATGGTAGTTGCTACACTAGACCTGTTAGTTCCATATATTTGCAAATTTTTAGTCACTACTAACTGCTATACTTCTATAATTTATCTCTACCTTATGGCTCTCTGCTCTCTCCTCTGAAAGTTATCAACCAGAACACTTTTGGTGATAATAACTACATAATTTTCTTCGCTCTGAAAGCAGATGCTCAATAAACCACGCGGCTTTCAGCTACAGCTCATATCATGTATGCTCATACCATGCCGTATCAGATGGGGCACTCCGGGCACCAAAGGTAGCTACAAATAAGATTTTCAGTCTGGCTCTCAATTTGTGGGAGGTTTCAAAGTTCTGCAGTGGAACGAGGGTGGATTATTCCCAAAAATATTAGAGAGGATAATAAAAGACCCTTATGTGCTCTTCATTGATGATGTTGCAGCTAGTCTGGGTTTGTGCAAACTAGGGTGCAAACCCTGTTACGGTCTATTCAAGGTATGCCTGAATGGTCTAGAGGTCTGAAAAATTGGTATCATTGCTACGGCTTTTTCTGTGATCACGATTGTCTCTACAAGCACATCTTTACAGAGTTAAGGAGCTCTGACCCTCTGTCTCCTGTGTGATAACCAAGGAAGAATGGATATCCACTCACTTTTTGCTTCCTGTTCTGCACTGCCCCACTCCTGTTTCTTTTATGGAAGCGTTGTTGTGGATTGCCAGACTTAAGTGGATGGATTAACTGATGCCATTTGTTTTCCTATCTTTGTTCTTTCTTCATTATTTATTTATTTTTATGAAATCTGTTGTCCACTGTAAACTATATTGGAAGTAAAATAATATATATATATATATATATATATATACATATAACATCGTTTGCTTTATTTACTGACCGTGGTACCTTTTTCATATTTCCATGTTAACAACAACATGCTCAATTTGAATTCAAAAGATCACGCATATATATATAATTCTTACACTAAGAAAGATGTAGAAGATTACATAATAAATATTCAAGGGGTCCTATTCATCATTCGTTTGATGTTTGTAAAACATGATTATTCACAAATGCATTGAAAAGGTCTTTCTATTTGCTCACAACCCAAACTCTATTAGTATAAGCACTTCAAATGAATGTCCAACCTGCATCTAATCCGATGAACTTGATATAAATTGCACTGCGGTTGCTTTTGTCATTCAAATGAAATTCCAGCAGAGCTTTTCCGTCACTCACGTTTGAGGGATTGTGTGTCTGTGTGCGAATTTGAAGGCAAGTCCTTCCTTTGACCCATATTTTAGATTGTTGACATAAGGCTCCGGACCCCCGCCACCCTGACCTTGTTCCAGCCTCACCTGGATCAATCCCATCAACTCTGGCTCCATAGCGGGTTTGTTGCCGCTGGCGACAGTTTATCATTTAAAAGTACTCGCCAAATGTTTAAGATTCCGAAATAAGCTCGGAATGCTTTTATTGTATTTAGTTTAGTGGATGTCTTGCATGATATCCTATTTGATAAAAATAATTTTTTACGTTAGTGATGGTTACATAATGTTAGTAATTTTAACATAAAAGCTATTAATTTTAACATACAATGTTAACGTAATGCCAATGGTGACCCATCAGGCAGCCTCTCATGACAGAAACCGCATAAAGAACTAATTCCCATAAAAAGGTAATTTATAAACCCATAGAGATAATTTATCCCCATTTTTATAATAGGGAGGCGGGATAATTTATCCCCCCGTCCCCAGTGCCTTCGGGGAGGACTTTTAGAGGGGAACTACCGGGCATTTGTGTATCGTATGAGATAAAACCTGGAAACTCCCACTAGGTAGTGCGACTGACGAGGCAAGATGCTGAACATCACAAATGCCATCGAGTCTCTTCGTTTTTTGAAATACTGTTTATAACTACGCCCGCCAGTGGATGGAACCATGTCTACCAGCATTATATATATGTATATATATACATATACTTACCTGGGAAGGCTTTTTCCGTCTCACAGGGATACTAGGACTTTTCAGCGGTAATTGGTATGTTCAGAATCTTGCCTTGTTAGTCGCACTACCTGGGGGAAGTTTTCGGGTTTTTCCCATACAATACGCAAATGCAGTGGGGTAGTTCACCCTAAAAAAGTCCCTTCTGAAAGGAACTGCCCCTTTCAGCATCAGGGAGCCAAGTCAGATTTCTACCTACCGGTGCTCCATCACAACAGAAGCTGCACCTCTCATTTTTTCCTCCTTCCATAATACCACACGAGTTCATGGACTTGGTTTAGTGTTGCTGTCTACCAAGTGGGATAAGGGGAAAAAAGAAATGTTCTGAACAGTATTTACAAGTTTAAAAATTTTTTAATTAAGGATAGAAAATCAGTTAGAAATAGTTTGAATTTTTGAAATCAAAGAAAAGCAGTGCTGCAAATAATTATGATAAATTTATAAGTTAGAAAGTATTTCCATAAGGACTGGGGAAAAAATCCGAACCTCCTCCAAAATCTCCTCTTGTGGAAGTTGGTTCTTTATAATTTGCAGAGGCACAATATGGTTGCTATGTAGCATGTCCTCTTTGATGAATCCTCGGTAACGCTGGATCTACTGAATATCTATCGTTTTAATGGTAAAATGTCCCACTACCATAACCAACATTTTTAACTTTATACAAATCATCTAAGAAATTAAAGAATTTTAAACCAACTTTGTTTTTTAACAGTTTTGTAGTGCACGCGCCATAAACAAAGAAAGAAATCAATTTCGCCAAGAAAAGATTGTTTGATTGCGGCAACCTCCAGACAAAGGCTCCCGTTCAGTTTGTTGCATTTTGCAGTATTTAGCAGCTCTAAATTGGCAACAAGGATGCGAGGTGATGGGAGAAGGATTTAATGTGTTTCATTCCTCAGCTAACATATCCAGCTAAAGGTAAGGATTCATCTTTTAACGTGATTTTTGAAAATGTATTAATTTTTTTGGTAAATTTCAATGATATTACTTTAATAGATCAATTAAAAACCAATTTTCAAAATAAAAATTTATCATTTTTTTTTTTTAAGATTTAAAAATAATATATATGAATAAATGGCTACAAATTTCAGGAGAACAAAAAATATTAAACATCACAATTTGTCGCAAGCAATATGAATATGTTATCTATGCAATTAAATGATGCAATTTTATCTAAAGATTGTTTCAGTAAAAAATAATATTTCAGATTCAAGATTTATTGTAAAGAATTTAAAAAACTTTTAAATGTTATTAATACTCTGTTATATGTATTATCGTTTTTTTAATATTTGCTGAACCTCGTTCATATGATCGTCTTAATTCACAAAAACTTTTAAAAGTGAATATCTTTTTTGTGTTATTTTTATATAAATTAATATTTAGATATCATACTAATTAAAAACGTTAAATAAGAAAATAATTTAATACCAGAAAAATGCATTCTTTAAATGTCTATTGACTAAATTGTATTGAAATATGAATTGAAATGAATGAAAATTGAAATATGCCTGAATATATATGAATAAAATTGAAATATACCCACTATATGCTACAGCCAAATGGGGGCCAAAGCCGTCAACTTGCTGGCAGATTTCGAGACAGGAGATGTTTTCTTTTTACAGGGTAGGGTTGTCAGCCCTACGCCCAACGCTCAACAGCAATATTAGACAAGGGACCTACGTTTTTAAAGTGATTCCGAACCACTACAAACATCCATGGCACCGCCGGGTTTCAAACGAAACCTGTGGCTTTTCTGAAGCGCTAGAACATAGCCATCACTGGTCATTCAGACGCCATAATATAATCAGGGTAATTTAATTTGAGTCTGGCATTGCAATGGGCGTCTGTCCCGGGCTTCCTCTCTTCTCGTTGCTCCCAGACCAGCCGCTTCGCTTCATCGCTCCACGATTTCTTTTTCCAAATATAACAATCAAACACAAGTTACAGATGCACATGTTCATTGTTCTACACGAATATGTAGCTAAAACTGTATTTACATTTTTAACTTTGACGCATATTCATTTTTCAATCAATCTAAATTCCTTTCATTCTATAAATTCCTTAAGATGTACAATTTAAAATAATTCTTTTTTAAATATTATTTAATTTAATTTAAAATTATTTTAATTTTTTAAACCCCTTGGTCGACAGCACCTTCTAGACCAAGTCCATGAACCCATGTGTCTTAAACGGACGAGTCATGATAAAAGGATAAAAAATGCAATCCTCTTTTTGTCCTTGACCTGACGCACAAAGACATGGGGCCCCAAAGGAGAAGTCTGACTTTTTACCCCACTCGGCTATACCCTGGCATTGGGTTCCCTTTTAGTCGCCTTTTACATCATGCATGGGCTACAGTGGAGTTTGGTTTTGTCGCTCTACGCACCGATCGACGATTTGTCCATCTTGTGCACACCAGGGCTAAATAGACAGAGAACTACAGTTTAAAGTGGATTCTGAACCACTACAAACATCCATGCCAAAGGTGCGACTCGAGACCGAAGTCTGTAATGAACGCCAGAGAGCTAGCCACTTGGCCATCAGGTTCAGGACTACAGTGGGGCTATTCTAACCCGGACCCACACGGGGAAATTATATAGTTAAAACATTGATTGATCTATATAATCTACATAGGCCATACAATGGATTGAAATAACATTTTAACACTTTTTATGTACACTTTTGAGAGGTGAACTTAAATATTTGCTTTATATATTTAAAAAATAATGTTCTTTTTTATTGCTTTTTGAAAAATTCAAACAAAGCTGCATAACTGAAATTTATTTTCATATATCTTTAAAATAAATATTTTTCCATTGATTGACAAAAAATTCTATTAAATTTAAAAATACTATTTGCCAGCTTCTCCTGATACTAGCATGGTTTTAGTCTTATCGCTTTTAATATTCTGTAATGGTTTTTCAATAATATTTGAAGCTTATCTAAATTAAGATTTAAATTGAAAAGTATCAATTTTTGTGATATAAAGCAAGATATTTTGTAATGCAAATATCTTTTTAGCATCCAATTTTCTAGTCTGCTTATTTCTATGAAACAGCCCTTATGTCAACATTATTCCTAACGGGGAGGGGGGATTTTCACACCACAAAAATTGACTTGTTTAACAAAATTCTCACCAAAGGTATTGAATGAGTAGATGAATTGAGAAAAATTTATATTCAGTCTATTGAGTAGCAGTTTATCAAGTTTTTACAATGAAAAATTAATATTGAACTGTTGTCTTCATAATATTTAAATTCTCATGCAATCGGAAATGACGTCGAATGCAAGGTTCGTTCATATATGATGCAAATGGAAATGACGAATTATTTCCATTTGCATCATTATTAAACATAGAAATCATTATTAAACATCTCTACAAAAATCTTATTCTTATTTGATTACTGTGATAAAATTTTTCGACACCAGGTGATTCTAAATGCATATAATTTTGTTCAATTAGAATTCCTGAATATTTATCTTATGACAAATGTAGAAGAATCCTATAAAAAACAAGTAATATAAAAAAATTTTTGAAAGTCAATTTCCTACTTTTTTTCACTCTATTGCAGAAAGTCCGTTATAAATAATTTTCATTCATTTTTTTTACGTTTATCTGGCGCCATCTATTGTAGATATATGTAACTTAAATCTAAAAAACTATAATTAATGAATTAAATTTAATGATGAGATTAATGTTTGAAAGAAAACTGTACTAACATCAAGTGTCATCCACTACGAGTTCAAAAGGAATGTATTTGAACTTGAGATGGAGGAATAGTATTTTATGAACGATTGAAAATTTGAACGAGATATATGTAGGGAGAGTGTGAGCTAATAGAAGGAATTGAATAAATGGGGAAATGTTACAGTAACGGTAGCGTCTAGTTTAGATCTCCATTTGGTGATTCGAAATTGATTTGATCTAAAAAATGGTGATTCGGGGAGTTCAAAATCGTATGAAATAATTGAATTAATTATCATGTAATGTTAAACACGGATGTTATTTTTCTGAACTGTTTACAGCACAACATTTTATAAACAATCATGAAAAATTGACTCCTTTGGGAAACGGGGTGACCTAAAATAGGATCCGAAGAAATTCTTTAGTAATATGTTAGATAAATTACTTTTAGAACGATCACTTCACGCTCAGTTTAAAACAATCAGGCGTGATATTGATTAAAGAAAAACAATTTTTTCCAGTAACATTTTTATTCTTTAATTTGAAATATATCACATGCATTTTGTAATTTATTTTTTTGCAGTAGTTTAATAGTAGTAGTTTTTTGTAAATTGGTACGCGTCTGTTCTAGCTGACAGATTGAAAAAAAGGAACGAAATGAGCCTTTGATCACAGCAACGGAAGAATTAACACCGAATTACATTTTTGAGTATTTTTTTACAGACTTTTAAAATTCTTTCTGTTAGCTCACACTCTCCTTATATATATCTTGCTTCAAATTTTCAATCGTTCATAAAATACTTTTAATTCATCCACTCAAGTTCAGGTACATTCAGGTTTTTTAAACTTGTAGTGGATGACACTGGATGTTAATACAGTAATACGTTTTTCAAATATCAATTCAGTAATTAAATTTATTTAATCCATTTTTAGTTTTTTTTAGATTTAAGTTGTATATATCTACCAATAGATTGTGCCAGATAAACTTAAAAAAAATAAATGAAAATTATTTATAAAGGACTTTCTGCAATATAGTGAAATAAAAGAAGGAATTGACTTTTTAATATTACTTGTTTATGTGAAAATCTTTCACGCTACATTCGTCACAGACTGTTATAAGATGGGTTTAAATTTTTAGGTTTTTTTTCAGTAATAAACAGCCTTTTTAATTGGTTAAAAATCAATAAGAAATAAATGGAAAAGCTTTGAAAAA
Source organism: Caerostris extrusa (assembly GCA_021605095.1). Taxonomy (NCBI): domain Eukaryota; kingdom Metazoa; phylum Arthropoda; class Arachnida; order Araneae; family Araneidae; genus Caerostris; species Caerostris extrusa. The sequence goes on from BPLR01012637.1 coordinate 64,736, forward strand.
TAAATGGTCTGCTTTAGCTTGGTAACATTATTCTGAAATTTCCGAGGTTCACATGAAAAACTTTTATGCCTTGTTGTCTTCTTATCCCACTTGGTAGACAGCAAC
>BPLR01012638.1:0-47227 GCA_021605095.1 Caerostris extrusa
GTTACGTATTGCTTTATTAAGGACGTCGGATACTTTTTAAATATATTTGAATTTTAGGAGACACTGAACAACAACGGATTATGTTAAATGCGACCTTTTGTGGAAGCCCATTACCCTACATTTATTAATGATGTTGATATTTTTTTAAAGTCATATTTGAATTTCAGGTTTATTACCTAATTATAATATTATTGCATTTCTTCTTTTTTTTTTATCTGAATGAAGTTATTTAAAATTGCTACTTTGATATATGTGTTATTATAATATTATCAGTGTTTAAAAGTCAGGTTTGAATGTGTGAAAATATGTTCTTTGTTCATTAGGTCATTATAAAAGAACAGAGAGCCATAGATTTGATGGATAGAATGTTATGCATGGATCCACACAAAAGAATTGACAGCGATGCTGCATTGAATCATGACTTTTTTGGTCCGATCCAATGCCTAATAATGACCCTGAGTAAAACGCTCTCAGTTCTACAATGTCAAGAACCGAGAGCAAAAAAGTCAAGATTTGTGAAGTATCAAGAGTCTACAGCTCATCCTACAGAGGATCACGATCAATATTATGATAGGGTTTTCAGCCCTTCTATTTTTTTTTTTATATATATATTTTATTTTTCTTTCTTTAACCTTTTTTTTTTTTTTTGTTTGTTTTTTTGCCATTTTAATTTTATTTTTGCCATTTTTGGCCATTTATTATTATTTTTAAATTTTTTCATTTATATTTTTGGGATTTATAATTATTATATATTTTTTTGCCTTTTTTTGCAACTTATTTTATTTGCCTTTATCTTGTCTTTTACATTATGTATCTGGCGTATCGAACTGATAAAGTTAAAACTGATAAAACTTAAACTGATAAAGTTAAACTGTAATTATGTATTGTCTATAATAAATAACTATATTCAAAAAATAAAATGTGTCTTGTCTCAGAATATATATTTGGAAATATCACATTTAAGCATCGGTGACTGGAGAATGGACAGAGATTGCTGGAAACACAACTTCAAAATGAAACCAGACTAGCATTCGTTTTATAGTACATAACTTTTTATGTGCTTCATATTTAGTCCCATAAAAACTCCCCAAGAACCGAAAAAATTGAAAAATTGATAGTTAATTTATTTTCAAGCTGTCCAGTACAAATAAGTTGCAGCGATAAACATCAAAAGATGAACGGTAATATTGCAGCTGCAAATAAAAAAAAAACATACAAAATATACAAAAAATTGAACAAAAAAGCAGGGTGATAAATAAATTTTCCAGGAAGTAAGCTAAGCAAAACTATAAAACGTTAATTACATAGTCCAGTCACATTAATGTGACCACTACCTACTTTCGACGTCAACGTGAAATAACCAATCACTAAAGGCAGGTGGCAGCACATTGCAGTGGAGTGTATATAAAGAATTCCACTTAATACCACTTAAATACCACATAATACCACACACTCCACACTCCACTCAAAGCCAGAATATACAAGAGGTGGCAGACAAGTGAGAGAGACAGGTGGTCACATTAATGTGACTGGACTGTGTATAATACCCTTAAGATAGCTTTATCAAGCAGAGTGGCCCGTGTATGTATGATTTACATAAATAGTACGAATCTTTACAACAATATGCATAATAAGCATCATTCATTTTAAAATGATCAGTAACTTACTGAACAAAATCGTATTTAGAGTGTAATCGAATTCTGACCTCGGTGCTTCCCTTTTGGAATAAATCAAACTTGATATGGGTTCTGTTTGAAACGAAAAAAGTTTGTTTGGAATATGACTTTTGAATATGACTTTGAACCGATCTTTTCCAAAAGGATAGATGTTAAAAATTTTGCAGAGAAGTATTATTGCCACCCCAATGGATTGACCAGATCTGGTCATTCCAAACAAGCTATAGTAGCATTGTCTGAATGACCAGACAATGTCACATTTCCTAAAGATCCAGAGGAGAAGGCAGAAGCGAAGTTCTTTGGACAGAATTTTAGTAAACGCGAAAAAAGGCGAAAAGAGACGAAAAAGAGAAAAATTAAATTTGTTAAATTTTTATTTATATATGAATTTTATTTAACTGCTTTTTATTTATGTACACTCATGTCCATAAATTAAGGATAATTCAGAATCACACAGAAATTGAACTCTAAAATAAAAATTTGACCTGTAAAATTATCATACACATCTTGAAGAAGAATATGCAAATTACAGGAAACCACCAGATGGCGCGGGATAGTACGTCACAATGACGAGAGTGTAAGTGAGGGGTAATAAGGAATGGTGGCAAAGAAGTAAAATTGTTCACAAGAGCTTTAAAAGCCTTCAGTGCAATAACCGCATAGTTATGGCACAAAGGAAGCATTTGAATGATTTTTTACGTGGTAGAATTATCGGACGACTGGAATGTGGACGTACCCAGCTGGAAGTATCCGAGGAACTTGGAATCGCCCAGAGTGTCATCTCCAGGCTTTGGCAATGATTCCAAGATGATGGTAATGTTAGTAGATGTTACAGCACAGATCGCCCCCGAGTTACAACGCCGAATGAGGACTGGTATTTAGCAGTTACTGCCAAAAGAAACAGACGGAGCACAGCATCAGACCTGTCTCGTCAGCTCTCTTCAGCTACCGGTACGACAGTTTCAAGGCAGACGGTGTACAGACGCTTAGGGCACATTGGTCTATATGCTCGTAGGCCTGTCAGATGTGTTCCACTTACCGCAACTCACTGTCGCCTGCGATTAACCTGGAGTAGAGAGCATGCATTGTGGATACCACAACAGTGGTCTTGTGGATGTTTTCCGACGAGTCCAGGTTTAGTTTGCAGTCTAATTCTCGCTGGACTTTCATATGGAGAGCCCTAGGTACCCGTTACCACCAAGAGAACTCCATTGAACGACACCGTTATGGTGGTGCAGGATGGCTCGTTTGGGGAGGAATTATTCTTGGTTCCAGAACTGACCTGCATGTTCAGAGTGTAACGATGACAGGCGACATCTATCGGGATGCCATTTTGGAACAACATGTATGTTTGTTTCGGGGCGCCATGGGTGCTGAATTTCTGTTTATGGATGACAACGCCCGTCCTCATCGTGCAAACATTGTAGACGAATGCCTTCAATTGGAGGATATCACCCGTATGGATTGGCCAGCATACTCACCGGACTTGAATCCAATAGAGCATGTGTGGGATATGCTTGTCCGACGAATTGCAGCCCGTCAACCACCTCCCACTTGTCAACCGGAACTTCCTAGGGCATTGCTTGATGAGTGGTGTAATATTCCCCAAGATCAGATTGATAATTTGATACTCAGTATGCCTAGGCGTTGTAAGGCCTGTATTGCATCTCCCGGGAGACATACTCCATATTAACCATCACACTAACCATGTTATACTGTTTTTTGTAAATAGGTTCTTTTTTAAATTTGCTCCAGGGAGTAAAAATCGCAAGTTTTATCAATTATGTCAAACATATAGCACCTTTTTTGCTCTTTACCTTTTGTTTAATAAATAGACTTTACAAATAAGTCACATTTGTTTTGCTTCTGTCTCTTTTTTTTTGCCTGAACTTCATTATCCTTAATTTATGGACATGAGTGTATTTTAATATCAGACAGTGTTTAAATTATTTTATAAGACTCTATCAATGTATAACATGCTAATAACAATATAGTTGTTGTTGTTTTCATGGAAGTGAATTAATCATTTTCTCTTTATTTTTCATAAGAAAAATTCGTTTAGTCTGTCCAAAGATATGGAACGGATTAAAGACGGATATAATATAGCATACGATGGCAACCAGTTTTCGGAGAGATGTATTATTTTGAATACGCTTTTATTAGTTTCACCTGTATGTTTGTTTGTATGTAGGTAACTGACTCTTTGGGCTCGATTTTGCCCTACTTTAAGCTAACCGATTTAATTTAAACGTTGTAGACTTATCAAGGACCGACAACAATAAAATATTTTGATAAGTTTATTATCTCATCATGATTAGGATCGCCAGGATTAGTGATTAAAACACACAGCCTTTGAAAAGTCATCTTGATCGGCGCATCAGTTTTCCCCTGGAGATCTGTTTATCCTCATACACACTTTTAAGCTGCAAAGAAACATTTACAGTCATCTTTCAGACATTCAAATCTACGTGGGACAGCGGCACAACGGATAACGCTCCTGATTAGGAGATTCCCTGTTCGAATCCTGGCTGGCTCGACATATTCGCATTTAGCCTTTTTTTATTCACAATTAAATCATTGTAAGAACCAGCCCTCCGTACCGGGACCTCATTTAAATATTATGGTTTAAAAACACTAAACAACATGCTTTTAGAGTTAATCAAACTAAAAAGTAAAAATGAATTAATAGTTTAAAAAAATAGAAAAACACGCCTTTAGAGTTAATCAAACTAAAAAGTAAAAAATAAATTATTAGTTTAAAAACTAAAAAACACGCTTTTAGAGTTAATCAAAGTAAAAAGTAAAAAATAATTGTTAACATAAGAATAAAATTGCTGACGAGAAAATTAATGTCACTGTTCTAAAAGCGTGGGTTGTTCGATATCAATAGTTATAATTTTTCACTACTTTCATTCCGAAATGCAGAGTTAGTTTAAAAATGTCATACAAAGCACCCCACGCTTTTAGAACAGTGACATTAATTTTCTCGTCAGTCATTTTATTCTTATGTTAACAATTATTTTTTACTTTTTAGTTTGATTAATTCTAAAAGTAGTCTTCTCTTTAGTTTTTTTAAACTATTAATTTATTTTTTATTCTAATTATCCTGGTCCAACTCATCAGTTTATATGGGATCGGAAATGTGGATTCTATACAAATAATTATTTTTCAGGTCTGCCATATGATGCGTATATTAAACCGTATGGTAGCCGAAATAGGCATACAATTCATTGTAAAGGAAACCGGGTTTCTGGTCAGAAGTACTACTGTGCCCAAAAAGTAAAACCAATTTTCAATTTAAATATCCCGGGCAAATGGAATTTCAATTTTTTTTTCTTTTCTAAGTTGTTGGCACTGTCCTTGACATCTGTGTGAAATTTCACGTCAAAATATGCATTAGTGTTTGAGTTACGCTTGGCTTTATGAGACACTAAAACTGATTCCGGCGATTTTTCCGACCACCCGGGGACACCGTTTTGAGTCGATTGAAGAGATCCAACGTGAGTCGCCGAGCGCTTTGAAGGCCATCCCTGCCGATGACTTTAGCATACATTGAGGATTGGAAAAAAAGTTGGCATAAGTGCATTGTGTCTGAAGGGGATTACTTGGAAGGCAATGAAATAAATTTGGAAATATAAATAAAGAGTTTTTGAAAATAAAAAAATAATTGGTCTTACTTTTTGAGCACAGTAGTATATATATATTGTCGATTATATGCAACTGATTTCATCAACATCTTACACACCATTGAATTAGTTTTATTTTTAATTTTCTTTTTGATTTATTTAAAAAAAAATTTTGTTTTCAATTAACGTAAAATTCATATTATAATTTTAATAAATAAATAAATAAATTATCTTCAAGAAAGGTCATTTAGTTTTTTTTTTTTTTTTTTATTTATAAAAAACAAAGGGGCATGAGACCATCGTCGCGATGTTTCAACATCTAACAAAGAAGGAGCGGAGGCGCTACGCTGCCAATAAGAGACTTTACCATGGGATATTTTTTCCATGAATTTCTAATATACGGAATTAATTGAATGATTAAATTTTTATGTATTCTGAAACGTTTTTTATTTTGTATTTTAAAAATTCTTCCAAATAAATTAAAAAATTGCATTATGTAAATAAATTTGTATGATTATCAGAGATTATATGTATTTTAAAAATATTAGTTGTAAAAAAAAAAATGTTCGGAATCAGAATATTTTTTAGAAATTACTTCGCATTCGTTAAAATTTAAAATTACATTTTGTTTCTTACTAATTTATTAAAATACAAAAGTAAATGCTAAGAAGAATATATTTTTTTTAACGAAATAAATTTTTCTATGTATTCCTGTAGGACGTAGAAGTAGTTAAATAATAACCTAACTCCCTAATATAATTATACTCAATAAATTTTCCAAAAGAGAACGATGCTTAAAACTGTATTAATTTTAATTTTTTTTTAAAGCAGCTTTTTTTTTTTTATACTACATTACTTATATTCCAAGTAAAATCTGAGTTTGTTGAGTGACATGTCATTTATTTTATAATTGATTCAATGAAAGCGATACCTTCAAACAAGGAAAAAAATGGCAAAAATATTTCATGGCTCAATTAAAGTGTATTAAATTTCATTGGATGTATGGCCTGTAAAATAACAATTAAAATTTGCCAGTTTATGTTGTTCAATTAGTTCAAGTTCTTGATTTCAGAAGATATGGTCTTCGGGCTCATAGATTTCTCTTTAATTTGAACAATGAGAACCATAACAAATTAAAAAAAAATATTTCTCAATATTTTACAGTTATAAATTATTATAATTATTTATTAAAAAAATTTAGACGTATTTTTTTAAACCTTACATGACTTAAATAATGATAACGCTAGATATTTATTTACTTCTAAAATATTTTTGCAATTGAAGACAAGATTTTATTAATTCTGAAATCGCTATTGCTGTTATTCGATGATTAAGAAACTTATAACCATTTCATGTTAGAGAGTAAACATTACCGTCAGATTATATATGTTTTCCTGGGTTTTAATCTGTTAATCTGTTCACTTTCTCTCTTGATTCCTCATTCTCGCCGTGGCGTCATGGTGACACTTTGATGTCACCATGACGTCAATTTCAATTGGCGCCAAAAAGGCGTATTCAATGCTATTTAAGGTAATTCATGTTGTTCTGTGTGACATTGCTCGTGTAATTAAGCTGCTATGGATAGACATTTAATGCCTAAGGTAAGTTCAAAATTGTTCTTTAATGATTATTGTTTTTTATTATTTAGATTGATGAATGTCCTTAGTATGTTAATGAATATGATTTTTGTATTTTCTATAATATTTATATAAACACATGGGCCTGAATGGCCGAGTGGCTAACGCTCTGGCGCTCGGTACCACAGGTTTCGGGTTCGAGTCCCGGCGGTGCTATGGATGTTTGTAGTGGTTCGGAATCCACTTTAAACCGTAGGTCCCGGTCTAATAGGAGCGTTGCGGGGGCATTGTTACTCCGCGTCCGTAGCTTATCTTCAAGTTACACGCACCCCTGGGTAATGCAAAGTGAGTACGTCTTTGCAGCGCTTGCCTTAAGCATCCAAGACCAAGCTGTCTAAGTGTTTGCCAGCTGCATTAGAAAGGAGTTATATAAACACATTAAGCTCTTCTAAATACTTAGGCTTAAAATTATTTTGTCTTTATACCAAATAGGTATAGGTCTGTACTTATATATTTAAATTCATGAAATTAACTTTTGTATGACTTTTTTTTTTTGTTTGTTTCTTATTAGTCTTCAAGATATTTTAAAAGATGTTTGAGTGTTCCATGTTTGAGCTATCTGAGGAAATGGACAGACAAGTAGCCTCTATTCCAGATCGTCCGATGACTGTTCCTGTATCTGTAATAATGTCTATGTAGTAATGTCGAAATGAAATATACATGATAATGGTATAAATTAATTCATACTACTTTAATAACATTGACTTTAATAAAATTACAAAATACTTAGAAATAAACGAATAATACAAGCATGTTGCACTTAAAAAGCAACGAGTGATTCGAGCGATGCTTACAGTTCAACTGCCACGTTCCAACTGCTGCGGAGAATTTTGCTGTTTCCCACTTTCTGTATTCATCCGCGTAGCGATGTATCACACAGCACTTTTGTATGAATCCGCTTTGGTGGTGGGATCGCTACAGTCTACATTTGCTGCTTAACATCTTACCGATAGTTTGCTTAATCCATCGTTCATGCTCTTTTGTGTTATAATTTTAAATTTGTTGTTCCTTATAAATACTTCTAATCCCTATTCATCTGTACTACAGTCTCAATCTTGATTTATTTTTACTTTCCCTCTCATTTCAAAAAATACCATACGTAATACAAATGTTGTGCAGTCAATACAAAAGGTGAGCTCAAAGTAATAGTTAAAATAATATTGATTTATTTATGAGAAAACTAAAGCTTATACAAGATTGTTAATTAACACGACTTCGCACTTTCTATAATATTTATTTATATACAGTTAAAGCTTATTCAAATTTTTTATGATTGAAATTTTGTGTGTATTTGTATATTTAAAAAATTTTGAACTCATAGACTTAACTTTTAAAGTGATTCTTTTGTCTGTTATTGGATAATTTTGCAAAGTTCTTTTGGAAAATGTGATAAGAAATCTTTTCAAAAGATTACTCGAATATAGAGGGTATACAAACAAATTCTATTGCAGCGACTGATCCTGCTGCGGTGCTGGTAAGAAAGTTTGCATTTACTTCTATACATGCTGCTGTTTTGTCTTGCCTTTCCTTAATGACTTTGCTTTTATTTTTTTCACTAATTACTTTATTAAATTATTTAAAATTAATTTCGAAATATTTTCTGCTGGCTCTTATAAAGACTTCTAATCGTATATTGATACACCAATCTCGGTATTATCCTCCTTTATCTGTTACAGGATCGAACTCTTATTTTCTACTTTAATTCTTCTTTTCTATTTTCCTGTGCATTGCCAGTCTTATCTAATATACTGAAAAAAATCATGTTGTAGGGGCTCCAGTAAGTATTAAATTTCCCAAAAAATGTAAACTTTGTAAAGAGTTAGTCTTCAAAATCTTTTTTTTTTTTTCTAATTATTGAAAGAGATTTAAAATCATATGTATCAAGGTGCACATATTTAAGCCATTTAATATTCCGTCAGAAATCTAAGCTACCTTCTGCATTAGGTGATTTTAAAAATGAATCTGACTGTTCTGAAAAAAAATATTTCTAAAACAGATCCTGCTGGAAAAAAATGAAATCAGCAATACATGATTAGAAATTTCATCACTTTTGAAAAATGCTTTAAATTTAGATGTAGAAAAATATTTTTAAAAAATAATTTTTCCCAAAGAATGATTAAATCTTATAAAGTCTATTTTGGGGTTTATCCTGAGTGTAAAGAGGTTTTTAATAACCAAATAACTAACCAGTCATGATAAGGATAGCAATTCTTGGGAGGTTAAATTTCAGTGTAATAAATTGAAATCTTATACAGTACAATTAATAAAACTCACCCTCTTTTAGATCGCTGTTACGTTAATGTGTACCACTATGTGATCATCAATAAAAGGGTTCATGTAAGCATATTCATAAAGTTCATATATTATCTATTAATACATAATGCAAACTGTTGGTAATTTCAGTGATGTGGGTAATAACTATAGAAACTACTCATAATTTCACAATGAAGTATAACAAACCGAAGTCATGAATCCAAGAAATAAGAGTGTAAACGATTATGTGTTAAAGTATTAGAATTAGCTGAAAATCTAAAACTTGAAGAATTGATGCTTAACACTGTACTAAGCTCTCTTCACACATTGTTAACTGGAGTGCACAGAGCTATAAATGTAAAAACTAATCCTTTATGTATTGATCTTCATTCATATGTTCTTCCGAATTAAAAAATTAATACTCAAATACAGTTTTTTCAAACATCAAGAAACATTTTCATTTCCGAATTCTAATAAAAGATTAAAAGGTTCTGATAATAAAAATAATGATGATCCTATTATAAATTCCAATATCAAAAGTTTAAATAATTTTAACATTTAATTTTACATGCTAAATCGCTAATATAACAGTAGAGGAACAAAAACAGTGTCACCAGATTTCAAAAAGATTGGCTCTATGATAAAATTATAGATTCTTTTCTGTTCAAGTGAACTGAAAATTTGATAATTTTAACTATTGGTTCTTTAGATTCTTATATATTTCAATCTGGGACAAATATTTTATATTTTTCTTGGATTAATAATATATTAAAAACTAATTTCTTATTAATTCCTGTAAATAGGAATTGCAATTGAACATTATTTATAGCGGATATAAAATGCAAAATGTTTGAGTATTATAACCCATTAGGTAATGCCCCAAATGATGTTATTGGGGTTTTGTTACAGAAATGATGCTTACTTTTAAAAGATATATATTAAATTCTGGTAGTCATTGGCAAATAACTTCCAAGTTGTCTTCAAAAGATAATTTTAATTGTATTTATATTTTTATTTTTTGATGTGCATAATAATCTTTAATGCAGGAATGCAATACTTTTTTTTATAAAATATCCAAATAGTTTTAACTAATAAATAAAAAAGCAAGATATTGTGTTTTGTTGATAATTATGGATCACCTCTAGCGACGTTCAAGAAGCTGACATCTTTTTTGTAATGATTTCCATATATGTGTCTGTATTTATTAAAGCATTTTTTAAAAATAAATATCTAATTGAAATGTAACTTGTGTCTGTATTCTTTTATTAGCATATATCAATTTGTTTTAATATATTACACGTAAAAAAAATGACTGAAGGACATATAAAAAATTACAGATATGAAAATTCAAATTTTTCTTGCTATAAATTATATCAATATATTACATGTTTAAGAGGATGAATACAATTGAAACTACATAATTAATATAATTGCAAATAAAATAAAAACAGTTTTATTGCAGAAGTTCCGAATGCTAATAAAAATTATCTAATGTCTTGGAAAGGGTTTTAACATAAATTTTAAGTGTTTCAGGTAAATTAAGTCATATGAAGAATATTTACATATAAGAATAAATATATAGTTACCCAATTTAAAATTGATGTATTAACTTTGAATTTATTACATTATGTAGAAGACAAAATATTGTGCTTAATAAAATAGTATATTATACACTTATTAATAAAGTAAATGATTAAGAAATGTAATTGTCTGACTTCAAATTAACAAAGATTATATTTTATTTGCAAAATATTTTTCTGCTATGAAGTTGGGTATTGAGAATCAATTGACTTAAAAGTTAAAAACTGGGTAGTAATTTTTTGAAGTACTTTTTAAATAAAATTAGATAATTTTATTATAGAAAAATCTGTTCCACAATTATAAAAATTACCCATTTAAAACTAACCAGCACATTGATCACTAAGATATTTAAAGTAGTTCACAAATGTATATAAGTTCATGTGCGTATGCTTACCAGGGAGGATTGTGTTCAGAAAATTAAAGGATTCCAGCCCTAAAACCTTAATATAACACATTCTGAAAATGCTTATTCCTTTCTGAAGTAGATATGCTTAAAGAGTTCACAAGATAGTTAGTAGTAGTATTCTGTAGGCAGTGGTAAAGTGTAACTTTTTCTTTTTCCCTAGTGAATTAGCTAATTAATAATTATCGGATTAGCTAGCCATTTCAAAGATATGATAAAAGAAAAAAGTCTGTTACACTTAAACATAAAGGGTGCACCAATCGGAAATTATTGTAACGAAATTGGGCAGGCAAATGCCTTGCGATGCAATCAAAGATTTAGAGCCATGAATAAATAACTGGAATTCTACAGCACTTGAAAGGGGTTTAAAACAGAAGTGAAGTTCTAGGTTTAATTGGTTATAGAACTTGATTTCTAATAAAAATGTATTTCAATAGGGGGTATAATCAAACATTTTTTTATTTCCAATGGCAAGAGACAAACTCTTACGAGATCAAAACAGTGTAAAAACACACACAAGAAAAAGGCAATGTCTTCTAGCACTCCAATATCTTTCCACCTCGGAGTCCCCATGCAAGGGGACATCCTGCCATATGGTGCCTGTCCATGATCTTGTCTTTCTCACAGAGTGGGCAAATTGGGTTATCAAAAAGGCCAATACTGTTCAGATGGCCTACAGCAAATCTAAATTCTACGATTTCTTTTTCACAAGGTTCTTCCGAAATAAATCTCATTTGATTTTTGATATACTTAAAGTTTCATGGAATGAAAGTGTTGCAAGTATTTGGCAGTTGAACTATCCGTGTACCCTTCTTAGACAGCAAATTTGCCTGATCATTACCTAAACTGTCATAGAGATCCACTGAAGGACGATGTGTTGTCCTTCAATCTTTCAAGAAGACCTCGACATTCTAAGATATTCTTAAAGAAGGGTACTTCATATGAACCCATAGCTTGTATGGCAGCCCCTGAGTCAGACATCAAAACTACCTTTCTGTAAAGATGTTTGGGAATAAGTCGCTGTACAGCCACACATATAGCCATTACTCCTCCATCGAAGGTGGTTTCTTGTTTTTCGACAGGAACATAGAAAGAAAAAAAAAATGGAAGAATATATTTCAGCTCTGATATTTGGTGAATCAATCAAGAAGGCATCTGCATAAATATGTAACCATTCAGGTTCGGGGTAGCGGATATGGATGGTCTCTAGGGCTAGGATCTTCAAGCTCTCCAGTTGTAACTGACTCTTAATAAATGGTTGAACAAGATTCAGTTAGTAGTTATCTCGACATTGTTCAAGGAATTTGGAGTTTCAGAAATCTCTAAACATTTGCCTCCTCAATTTCCAGAGCTGCCCTCAAGTCAAAAACCGTCTAAAAAAAAAAACTTTGTGTTTTCAGATGACTCTATATATTTTCATAGCAGTCCCAAAAGATCATTTCAATTCTAGTCAAACTTTCATATGGCACAAGAGCCTTCTCAATAATCGTCTGGTTGGTCTACTATTTAACAAATACAGCATTAATTCAATGGGAGTAGTCTGTACCGCAGCAACGATCAACTGGTACTTATTATTATTACATTGGTACTTATTATTACTAACCAGAGTAATAATAAGTACCAATAAGAGTAGTAAATTTTTATCAACACACAAAAACTATCATATACATCAATATTATTATCCTATTTCTGAAAGGAAAATTACATTCATGTCCATAAATTAAGGATAATTCAGAATCACACAGAAATTGAACTCTAAAATAAAAATTTCACCTGTAGAATTATCACACACATCTTGAAGAAGAATATGCAAATGACAGGAAACCACCAGATGGCGCGGATAGTACGTCACAATGACGAGAGTGTAAGAGAGGGGTATATAAGGAATGGTGGCAAAGAAGTAAAATTGTTCACAAGCGCTTTAAAAGCCTTTCAGTGCAATAACCGCATTGGTATGGCACAAAGGAAGCATTTGGATGATTTTTTACGTGGTAGAATTATCGGACGACTGGAATGTGGACGTACCCAGCTGGAAGTATCCGAGGAACGTGGAATCGTCCAGAGTGTCAACTCCAGGCTTTGGCAACGATTCCAAGATGATGGTAATGTGAGTAGATGTTACAGCACAGGTCGCCCCCCGAGTTACAACGCCGAATGAGGACCGGTATTTAGCAGTTACTGCCAAAAGAAACCGACGGAGCACAGCATCAGACCTGTCTCGCCAGATCTCTTCAGCTACCGGTACGACAGTTTCAAGGCAGACCGTGTACAGACGTTTAGGGCACATTGGTCTATATGCTCGTAGGCCTGTCAGATGTGTTCCACTTACCGCAACTCACTGTCGCCTGCGATTAACCTGGAGTAGAAAGCATGCATTGTGGACACCACAACAGTGGTCTTGTGTGATGTTTTCCGACGAGTCCAGGTTTAGTTTGCAGTCTGATTCTCGCCGGACTTTCATATGGAGAGCGCCAGGTACCCGTTACCACCAAGAGAACACCATTGAACGACACCGTTATGGTGGTGCAGGATGGCTCGTTTGGGGAGGAATTATTCTTGGTTCCAGAACTGACCTGCATGTTCAGAGTGTAACGATGACAGGCGACATCTATCGGGATGTCATTTTGGAACAACATGTATGTTTGTTTCGGGGCGCCATGGGTGCTGAATTTCTGTTTATGGATGACAACGCCCGTCCTCATCGTGCAAACATTGTAGACGAATGCCTTCAATTGGAGGATATCACCCGTATGGATTGGCCAGCATACTCACCGGACTTGAATCCACTAGAGCATGTGTGGGATATGCTTGTCCGACGAATTGCAGCCCGTCAACCACCTCCCACCTGTCAACCGGAACTTCGGAGGGCATTGCTTGATGAGTGGTGTAATATTCCCCAAGATCAGATTGATAATTTGATACTCAGTATGCCTAAGCGTAGTAAGGTCTGTATTGCATCGTCCGGGAGACATACTCCATATTAACCATCATACTAACCATGTTATACTGTTTTTTGTAAATAGGTTCTTTTTAAATTTGCTCCAGGGAGTAAAAATCGCAATTTTTATTAATTATGTCAAGCGTATAGCATCTTTTTTGCTTTTTACCTTTTGTTTAATACATAGACTTTACAAATAGGTCAAATTTGTTTTGCTTCTGTCTCTTTCTTTTGCATGAACTTCATTATCCTTAATTTATGGACATGAGTGTAATTAAATAAATTTAATTTATTATAAAATATGAAGAGCATCTGTTTATAAAAAATTTTAGACTGTTCAAAAAGATCGAAAAGATAATTAAAACCAGTAAGTTTTTTTACAAAGCTGAGAAAATAAAAGATATATATTTTATATAAATTGCTATCTCAATTATTCATAAGTCTACTAATATTTTAAGCAATAAAAACTACAAATAAATAAAGTGAAATTATTGATCATTCATTGAATTAATGAAAAGAAAGTGCTGCGAATTACACCGAACTCGACTTGACTTGACTTGACGTGATTTTGAGATTTATGCTCGCGTTAGCCTGAACTCAACAGACGTAAATAATGTTTGTTTACTAATATTAGACGCATTGAATTGTGGGAAAAATGAGGCATTGTGGGAGAGAATGAGGAATCTGGGGAAAAAGTGAAGAGGTTAACCGTTACTCCTAATTCGACCTTTGCTCCTTGTTATTGTAGATTATTACGGAGATCCTTGGCCACGTAGCGGCCACTAGCTCCTTCTTTGTAAAATGTTGAAATATAGCGGTTGTCTCATGCCCTTTGAGTTAATAAGCAAAATAGATAATTAAATGCCCTTTTTTTTTTTTTTAAAGAGAATTATTTATTTAATAAAATTCTAAAATGAAAAATATCAAAAATTTCAAAAATGTAGATGTTGATGAAATCAGTTGCATGTAATAACCCAGAATTAGCAAAGGTCAAATTAGGAGTAAAAAATAGCTTAGGAGAAAAGCGAACTTTTTTTCATCTAGGCAGTTGTAAGGAATTAATTTAAAATATTTAGAACAGTGAGAGGTCTTTTGCTATGTTTGCGGGAAGAAATATCATAATCGTAATTTTGTCGGATATTTAATACAGGGTTATTGATGTTTTCGCATATCATTATAGAATTTAGTAGAAATTTTGTGAACAAATTGTTTTAAACATGGAATCGACAGAGCTCGTCTAATATCGTCATTACGAAAGTACCAGGGTGAATTCGTTAACATTCTGAGAGTTTTGTTCTCAAGCCTTTGAATAATTTCACAATTTGTACGTGCGACAGAACCCCAAACTGGGCTTGCATAAGCTAATACTGGACGAAGATAAGAGAGATATATTAGAATTGTGAGATTAAGAGGTAAAGCTGAATTTCTATTGATTAAAGGATAGATAATTCTAAATTGAGTATTGAATTTATTTCTAAGGTTGTAGATATGCGATCTGTAGTTAAGTTTACTATCAAGGATAATTCCTAAGTACTTAGTTTCTTTGGACCAGGTGATATAATTATTGTATATTTTAATATTAGGAGGATTATAGGATTTTTTGCAAGTGAAAAGAACTGCTTCAGTCATGTCTACATTTAATTTTATATTTCAGTTAATGAGCCATTTTTCTAAATCAATGATATAATTTTGCAAATTTTCCTGGATGGTGCAAGTTTTCGGCCTTGCGTTAAGATTGCAGTGTCGTCAGCATACAGACTAATTTTGAAATTGTTCTTTTGTGGAATATCGTTGATAAAGATATTATAGAGGAAAGGAGCTAGAATAGAGCCCTGGGGAGCACACCAGCATGAATATCACGAATTGAGGAATCAGTATTCCCTACTGCGACAACAAAGTGTCTGTCTGGAAGATAGTTACGAATTACTTGAATCAAATAAGGAGAGAAATTGTAAAAAATGAGTTTGTAAGTCAATCCATTAACCCAGACTCTATCAAAAGCTTTGGCCACATCAAGAAAAATTGCAGCAGTTTATATTTCCAGGTAAATCCTTCAGCAACAGTTTCTGTGAGATTGTAGAGCTGATGAGTTGTAGAAAGTTTTTCGGTAAATCCAAATTGCTGTGGGATGAGAAGGTTCTTTTGATTTGACTCATTTTTAAGGAGGTTCAGGATGACATTTTCAATTAGTTTACTAATAGAAGAGAGTAAAGAAATTGGTCTGTAACTAATTGGAGAAGTAGGATCCTTTCCAGGTTTAAGAATTGGGAGAATTCTAGCTGTTTTCCAAGACTTAGGATAGTAACCAGTATGAAGAATAGAATCAGTAATTTTACACATCTCAAGTATTATTTTGAAAGGAAGGTTTTTTAACATTTTATTAGTAATTTTATCTATGCCAGGAGTTTTGTTAATTTTCAGTGAGAAAATACGATTAATAACGAAAGATGCTTTAGGGATAGGAATTTCAGAGACTTGACAAGTATTAATAAAATTAGAGATATTGAACTCAACGAGATTTTCTGTGTCATGATTATGAATGTTGTTCTCAAGAAACTGTTCCTGAAGACTGTCAGCTAAAACCTCAGCTTTTTGATTGTCAATGGGGGCCAGTGAATTGTTAGAGCCTAGGGTTCGAATGTGAGAACGTTTACGTTTAAAAGTCCTGGGACAAGACCAGAAAGAACCATCTTCGCAGTTTACGGTTTGTAGGTGTCTATCCCAAGTTTCATAATTATTTCGAGCAATAGCTCTTCTCAGTAAAATCTGCGAGTGATTATAACTAGTCTTACTTTGTGGATCACGAAAGATTTACCAGGTTTTACCGGTCCTTTGCTCATTCTGTTTTATTACATGCAACTGATTTCATCAACATCTGCATCTTTGAAATTTTTGTTATTTTTCATTTTATAATTTTATTAAATAAATAATTCTTTTTAAAAAAAAGGGCATTTAATTATCTATTTTGCTTATTAATTCAAAGGGCATGAGACCACCGTTATGTTTCAACATTTTACAATAAAGGAGCTAGTGGCCGTTACGTGGCCAAGGATCTCCGAAATAATCTACAATAAGAAGGTTAACCGTTTCTGCAAAGTGTCTCGTCCATATTTTCCTGAAATTGATTGAATGATTGAAATGCATGCATTGTGAAATTATTTTCTTTTGTATTTTAGAAATTCTTACAAATATATCAGAATTGTATTATCTAAATCTATTTGTTTGGTTTTCAAAGATTATACGCATCTAAAAAAAAATTAATTATAAAAGAAAATAATCGGAATTAAATTATTGCTTCTAAATTACTAAAATCATTTACATTCTTTGAAGTATAAAAAAAAATTAATTCATTCCCCATTCATTAATTTAAAAAGGTAAAAGCTTAAAATTACAGATTTAATAACGAAATAAACTTTTCTAGGATTCCTGCAGGATGTAAAGCAGTTATACAACAACTCAACTCCATAATGTAATTAAACATTTCCAAAACAGAGTAATGCTTGAATTTCTATAACTTTTAATATTTTTGATGGGGCCTGAATGGCCTAGTGGCTAGCGCTCTGGTGCTCGGTACCACGGGTTTCGGGTTCGAGTCCCGGCGGTGCCATGGATGTTTGTAGTGGTTCGAATCCACTTTTAAACCGTAGGTCCGGTCTAACACGAGAGTGGCATATTAAAAATAAGGAAAAAAACTAACTGTTATATATAGTGATTAGGGTATTAAAGTCCTTGTTGCTTCACATCCCCACATACGACTTCATTCATCATCAACGAAAATATTTTTGAAGCAGCTTTTCTTATATTACGATATATTCTGAGAAAATTTAATGAGTGACATGCCAGTTAATATATAATTGATTTATTGAGGAATAATTAGAAAACAATCCCTCCAATTAAGAAAAAAAAACTCAAAGGCAAAAATATGTCGTATGTGAATTAAAATGTACTATATTTCATATGATGTATGGACTGCGAGAAAACAATTAAAATTTGTCAGTTTATGTTGTTGAATAATTCATGTTTATTTAGTGACTTTTTTTAAATATTTAATAATCTGTAAATGAAATTATTTTATTACAATAAATTGTGATTAAAGATCAAGATTTAAATGTATATTATTTTAGTATATCAAAAATATTATTCATAATTCCGAATACTTAATATTCTTTTAATATAACCTTTATTTTATGTTTGCTTATAAAAAAAACCATTAATTAAAAAAAAAACAATTTCGAATCATGAGTAATACAAAAATTATACCTACAATAGAAGAAAACGAGTTAGTATATTCATGAATAGTTAGAAAATAAAACTTTTGTATTCATCAATTTACCATTGCAAAAATATCAATGTAGATGTACTGATTACAAAGTTGCAGCATCTAACATTTGCAGGTATGGTGTTGGAATATGTTTCCTTTCAAAATCATATTGTACATTTGTTAACACCAAAATTTTGGACAACAGAATTCGTTTTTTAATCTGAATAATAGATTTATGCTATGCTGCTTTGTAATAAATTATCCTATTGTGGCTTCCTAATGTTTATTACAAACTATGTTATTGCAATTTTTTTAGAAATAACTTTTTTGTTAATTATTTATACTAAATAGCAATAATTTTTGTTATCTGTTTCAGATTTTGTTTATTTTACAACATAGAAATATCCAATAAATTGCCCTCATCTGCTAAAGTTCGAGGAATTGTTCATGTAAGTTATTTAGCAATATTAAAACCCTAAATATTATGTTTAATTTTTTGTATAAAATTTTCCCCTCTCTTCAGAACTGTGTTGATAAATTTTAGTGTTTATTCAAATTCATATAATTAGTCTACACTATTTTAAAATCTATCGTATATTTTTTTATGCATTTCGATCATTTATCGTTTTTCTCTTCAAAAGTTATATTTTGAGCAAAATTCTAATGTAAGAAACATTGTCTTGAAATATTATTATTAATATAAATGTTTTTGCATGTCAAATGTTTTGAAGAAAAGTTAGATTAAAACACAATTTTACTCATGTGACATCTGAATCGTAATATTCATTTATTATGTATATGTTAAAAAATCCTTCTGAGTGTATTTCAGTTTAATATTTTATATTTTCATTATTCCTTATTTATTATAAATATCCTACCATATATTTTTTAACACTAAGTGTAAGATCATTCTTGCATTTCTGGAAACATGTATTGTTTGAATATCTGCAATATTAACTCCAGTATTTATTGTTTTTCAGTATATTAAAAAAAGAAATTACTAAATTTGTGTATATTAAATTTTGGACTTTTCTCTTCAGTACAGAACTGTTTTGATTTTTGATAAATTAGCCAATGCTGTCTTGGAATTAAAAACACTTCCTTTCTGAATTTTACCCTCGTACACAAGTCATAAATAAAATACAATTTAGCGATAAAATAATAAACATTATAGAAAATGTAATGGAGTGCTAGTTGAGAATAGAAAAATTTATTTTAAATTCCTGCGGGTTATCCAAAATGTAGCTCGTGCATTAAATAATCATTGAACTTCTTGCTCTATGTGTGACCCAGATTGATATTCTGCTTCATGTCTGTGTCTATATTTTTCTGCCAGAAGTTTTGTTATAATCGAATTCCGAAAGTAATAGACATGTTTATTATAAGAAGAAATATACAAAAAAGAAGAAAATGAATAGGTAATAAAGTATACAGTTCTAAGCGAAAAGAAACAAAATGATAAAAAAAATATTTGAATTGTCAATGAATAAAATTAGCTATACTGCTTGAAAAGGAGAATGGGTATGGCATATGCTAATGTGTGCTGAATAACACAAAGCCCGAAAGTAAAGTCATATAAGATTTAATATTCTTTTTTAAAACACGAAATTAGTAGCTCATTTTATGCTATTTCTGATTTACTCTTTATAAAGTCTGAAGATTATAAAGAGATGAAAAATTTCGGTACTTACGTATTAACGCCACCTTAGCTACAGTTGCGCCAATAAAGAGCAATCTTGTTGTTCGCACGCGCACGCAGTTATCTTTTGAACGCCAATCGCAGGTACAGATTTGGCGGTTTTAAGTGGCGCCAATCTACACTTCATTGTAGCTGTTAGATTGGCGCCATTTAAAACCGCCAAATCTGTAGCTGTTTGATTGGCGCCACTTAAAACCGCCAAATCTGTAGCTAAGGTGGCGTTAATACGTAAGTACCAAAATTTCTTTAAAATATTCAGTTTTGTGTAATTTATATTTATTTCACCCTCTACTTTTGTGGAATATTTCAATAAATGCCTTTATATTGCTTTTGAAATAGTCCTTGTATATGTATACTTTTTTTTTTTATATTTCTGATGTTTTCAATGCATAATTTGTTAATTTTTTATTGTTTAGAACCAAACCTCCCTTTTGTTATGAACACATGTTGGCGTTTGTTGGTCTCCTGCACAATTAAAAGAAGTGGAAATATATTTTTAAAATGTATGTCAAATAAAACAAAATAGATGAGTGCAATTTGTACCAAATTTATAAGAGATTTTTTAAATTGTACCACCCAAACTACAGACCCTGGATTAAAATTGTAAATTGCAATGATGTTTGACATGATTTAATGTTTTTTTTTATCTGCTTCTTGACATATTTAAATATTGAATCAATTTTCTTTGTGACAAGGAAGTAGAAAGCAATTATTATTTTCTTAATTTTTCCTTTGTATGTTTATTACTTTTGATATATTTGAAATCATTGAAGTCGAATTCATTTAAATGGCAATGTTTTATTAATCAAGTAAAGAATTTTGGGAAATTTTTATATATCTTTTGAATTTGCATAGTTACATTTCTCCAATAATAAAGTTTTTTGATATTTCCAATTTCTTGAGGAATATTTATATTTTATCATTGACTGATAAATATTTGTCTTTTGTTTAAATTCCATCCAAATTAGTAAATTCCATTTATTTATTGACTACTGATACTTCTTACAAAGTTTATCCCATTTGTATTTATTTGTGTAATTTAAATAATTAGGGGATTACTTAGAATGAAAAATATATAAAACTTAAAAGGAATTTATTCACAGTGTGGGGTTCATATATCCAAATGTGACAAAAACAGTGACAGTGTGGGGTTCATATATCCAAATCCCACAGTGTTCATATATCCAAATGCAGTGCACCCGGTTACAGGTACTTCTTTTGATGCCTTGGCACCACCAAATTCCCACTCTCCAGCATGGTGAGAAATTCCTTTTTATGGTATGTTTGTCATGGTAACCTTTTTGGTAGTAAATGGGAGACAGAGGGTTCAGATACTACAGTTCCAGGAATATCATTCCCTTTATGGTGGGTTCTTGGAATGTGGAGGGGAAATGGAAGGAATAGAATCGTGGAAAGAAACTTACTATTAGTATAGTATACTACTAGAAACACATATCACACACATATCAAGAAAACACATATATCACACTAATCATTGCGGCTCATTTTGCTAAAAAAAAAAAGTATTTTAAATATATGTGCTTTTCAGAAAATAAAACTTCAGAATTTCCCTTTGCAATTTTTTTTTTAAGATGGATATTAAAAAGTTATTTTGAAGTTATTAGTTAATAGAAAAGCTATTTATTTGTAACATTATATTTGTATTAAATGTATCTAAGCAATACACACACAATATTTTTATGCATTTAAAAGTGTAGAATTCTATAATAAACATATATATATATATATATATATCCAACATCCATATAATAAACATACATAAACTCCAAATGGTGATTTTAATACTTCTTTAAATGAAAATCTTAATTAAAACAATCCAGCGAACTGTTAATTTGAGTTTTATTTAATGTTGTCAAATTTTATATTCATTTTAAAATTATTTTTCTACAGTAAAAATTCGTAATACAAAATATCGTTTCAAACAAGGCATTTTTTTTTTTCATCAATGATTATCATTTGTTGTGTTCAATATTGAAGATTTAAAAGCAAACAAGTGTATAGTCTATTTTATCATGAAATATTAAAGCGAAAGCGCTTATCATTTGAAATAACATAACCTTTGCTCATAAATTTATGATTTGATTTCACAGGATTTTTTTTTAAATTTATTTTTTATTATTTCTTTTATAGCCGAGTAGAAATTAAGCAAACTAAACTTATAAATTAACAACATGCATATTAGAAAAATTTTCATTCAATCAAATATTACGTGTGCCTTACACATTCGAAGAATGGCATCGATCGATTACTAACTTTCATAAGTTGGCTGAGATTATTCGGCTGAAAATCTAACAGTTTGCGAAAAATTATATTTCATTGTTAAAAAATAAAATATATATGCCATATTGAGTAGAATAACGAACTATTATCCGTGTTACACATCACATGAATGATCTCAAGGGCAGATCCAAAATCCTGGTGACTCAATTATATTAAAATTTTCCTCAGCCAGCATCAATAAAATTCACAAGATCGTTTATGAACTTCCCCATAAATCTGTAACTCTCTGCCAGGAACGATACAGATTAAAATATACGAAATAAAAGTTTGCGTCTTTAAACGGGAATTGCATGTAAACGTTGGAATTTTTTTTTCGCAAGACTTATATGAATGAAAAATGTTGATAATTCCTTATAGTAGAGGCTCTCAAACTTTTTACTTCCGCGCCTTCTAAATTATTAAAAATTCCGTAGAGTCTCACAATCATTATTCTTCGTTAAATGTCACGATAATATTTTGTCCACTGTTAATAATGGATAACAGGAATCTTTGGAACAGATTCGAAATGCTCAGAATTTGACATAAACAAAATCAATATATCTTTTGAAAATATATATATTAATATATGTAGTGACACGTAATGAATGTTTTTTTTATATGCCAGGCCTTTTGGCCTGTTGTCATTCCTCGCTGTAAAGGCAGAGACATAGGAGATTCAGCATTACCCATGGTTTTCCACAGAAGAAAACTGCATTTGTACATTTGTAGGGAGTCGCACACTTCTATTTTTCTGCTGTTGTCGTATTCCTCATGGAAGGAGGGAAGATGTGGGCAGCTTCTTTTTTATAGAGCACCCGTAGGTAGAAGTCTGACTTCTGCTCCGTGGCGCTGAAAAGGAGGGAAGTGCTACTTTTAGGGGGAAACTATCCCGCATTTGAGTATCGTATGGGTGAAAAACCAGAAAACTCCAACCGAGTAGTTGACTAACGAGACAATAAGCTGAACATCACAAAAGCCATTGAGTCACCTTGTTTTTTAAAACAGTGTTTACAACGGTCACTAGTACATTGAACCTCCGCCCTAATGCTCACCAGAGGCGCACATTGCCATTGAACTATGAGTCAAGCTCTTAATTTTCTTTTGGTGTAAATTGGAAATGATTATTAAGTTCTTCCTAGGATTTCATATTAATCGAATATTTTTGTTAAAAAAATTCTAATTATATCGGAAAGTTCTTCCTAATTAAAACATAATTTTTGAATTCATAATTCGTATTCCTAATTCGAAGACAAATAGGTTATCATATTAAATAACAACATCAAAATGATAAAAGGCACGAGTCATTTTCATAACATTTTTTATGATAAGTTTAATTTCATTTTCATATCTTTGTAAAAATAATTGGGTAATCATAATAAATACATATGTTATTTTCACAAATCAATCATGGTATCATAGTGCATTAAACGAAATCTATAATTATATTATTTATGTAATTTCTTAAAAACTTTTCTTAACAATTATGTGAAGAAATTGGTTAATTTTTTCTAATAAAACATTTTTAGTTATATCACTGTCATGAAACATTTATTAAACTATTTTTTTCCTTCATTTTATTTAAACCAATTTTCAAATACTTAATTATTTTTTATATTTACATTTATATTTTCTGCATTTTATTAATGAAATTTAAGACATTATATGTTTAAAAACTGAAATTTGCATTTGTCTTTTGCTCATTTTTTCCCAGAAAAATCTCTCAAGTTTTTTTTCTTTTTCTTTTTTTTTTTAACATATGAAATCTTTTAACAATTAAGTAATTGATCAATTTTCAACATTTAGTAAATATGTTAGATTATCACTTTTATCTTTGATCTATTAAAACTTAACGAAATATTTTTTAATTAGAAATAAACTTTTAACAGTTTTAAAAACTATTGTCTTATGCCATTATTCTTAAATGATATTATATAAATGTTTTATAAGTAACCATTTCTACAAAATTTTGTATGCATCTAATTAATATCATTAAAACATTTTGTTAATTTTGTGTATTCAATGCATATTTAATTGAAATTACATGCCTATTACATTATAGATAGAATAGCACGGTACATTCATTTTAATGACGCTACTAAGTTGAATAGATACGATGAGTAACTGATCACGAAGCAATCATCTGCTCGATTAAAAAAATGAAGTAATAAAAGTCTGAATATAAAGACATGAATAAAAAGTTTATTATAAAAGCATGGCGTGGAGGGAGGGAGAATAAGTATTGCAAGTTAAATTAAACTCTTTCTGAAATTAATAGGAGATTCAGCATTACCCATGGTTTTCCACAGAAAACTGCTACATTGTAGTCACAATTTGAGAAGAACGTTCTCCAATGGTGACATTTGTAGGACGTCGCGCACTTCTATTTTTCTGTTGTTGTCGTATCCCTCATGGAAGGAGGGAAGATGGGGGCAGCTTCTTTTTTATAGAGCATCCATGTGTAGAAATCTGACTTCTGTTCCAATGTCGCTGAGATATGAAAGTTCTACTTTTAGGGGAAACTATCACATATTTGCGTATTGTTTGGGTAAAAACCGGAAAACTACAACCAAGTAGTCAGACTAACGAGACAATATGCTGAACATCACAAAAGCCATCGAATCTCCTTGTTTTTGGTAACAGTGTTTACAACAGTCACCAGTGGATTGAACCTCCGCCCTAATGTTCACCAGCGGCGCAGGTTGCCATTGAGCCATGAGTCAGGCTCTTAATTTTTCTTTTGGTGTAAATTGGACATGATTGTTAAGAATTATGAAGTTCTTCCTTGGATTTCACATGAATTGAATATTTTTTTTAAAATATCGCTATTGTATTGGATAGTCCTTCCTAATTAAAAAGTAATTTTTCAATTCATAATTCGTATTCCTAATTCGAAGACAAACTGGTTATCATATTTCCTTAAATAACAACATCAAAATGGTAAAAGGCACACGTCATTTTGCTACAATTTTATGATAAGTTTAATTTCACTTTCATATCTTTGTAAAAATAATTGCGTAATCATAATTAATACATATATTATTTTCACAAATCAATCATGGTATCATAGTGCATTAAGCAAAATCTGTAATTGTATTATTTATGTAATTTCTTAAAACTTTTCTTAACAATTATGTGAAGAAATTTGTTATTTTTTTTTTAATAAAACATTTTTAGTCATATCACTATCATGAAACATTTATTGAACTATTTTTTTATTTTATTTACACCGATTTTCAAATACTTAATTATTTTTTATATTTACGAATAAATAATTACTATTATATTTTCCGCATTTTATTAATGAAATTTAAGACATTATTTGTTTAAAAACTGACAATTTTATTTGTCTTTTGCCCATTTTTTTCCCAGAAAAATCTGTCAAGTTTTTTTTTTTTTTTTTTTTTTAATATACGAAATCTTTAAACGGTTAAGTAATTGATCAATGCTCAACATTTAGTAAATATGTTAGATTATCATTTTTATTTTTGATTTATTAAAACTTAATGCAATATTTTTTTATTAGAAACAAACTTTTAACAATTTTAAAAATTGTTGTCTTAATGCCATTATTCTTAAATGTGTAAGTAACAATTTCTGCAAAATTTTTATATTTTTCTAATTAATATCATTAAAACATTTTATTAATTATGTGTATTCATGCATATTTAATTGAAATTACCTGCCTATTACATTATAGATAGGCAGGTAACACACAATACATTCATTTGAATGACACTACTAAGTTGAATAGATACGATAAGTAACTGATCGCGAATCAATCAGCT
This sequence comes from Caerostris extrusa, assembly GCA_021605095.1. NCBI lineage: Eukaryota > Metazoa > Arthropoda > Arachnida > Araneae > Araneidae > Caerostris > Caerostris extrusa. The sequence continues at coordinate 26,140 of BPLR01012638.1, forward strand.
GCTCGATTAAAAAAAAAAAAATAAAGTAATAAAGTCTGAATTTGAAAACATGAATAAAAAATTTATTGTAAAAGCATGGCATGGGGAGGTGGTTCAAAAATAGCTAATTCGTAGCAGTTATGTAAAATGTAGCAATTATTTTCATTTTAGGTCCTTTCAAGAAGAGGAGGTGCTGAGTACAATTATTTATTTATAACTTGACCACTATTCAGAACTGTTTTATTTTTTAATGCAGTTTTTCACTTTCTAAGTTTAAATAATTTGTATTGTAAATTTTAAATATAATTCTGAAGTGTTTATTTATTTCAGAACTAATTTATTTTTGATGTTTTTGTAAATGAATTATTTTCTAAAAAGAATTGATTAGATGAAATTTAATCGGTTATAAAAGCTAAAAAATGTGGCATTAGTTTAAAATCTCAACAATGGATACAGAATTTGAAATTTATTAGTCAAAGTTATATTGAAGAACATTACTGAACTGGCACAAATTATTTGCGGAATTATATAAGATCATTGATACTGCAAGATACAGTGTTTCTAGTAATGATTCTGAAATTTAATTGATCTTTTAATATAAAAGTGAAGAATTTGTAACGTTTTCAGCCTGGAAACCAATATTTTTATTTTATTTAAGGATAACACGAAATCATTACAAAAATAAACAAATGCTTGAAAAAATATATATATATATATATAATCGGCTGGGCTGTCTATATACAGTTATTCATAAAATTTAGAATTTAAGAACAAAACCAAACCCATAACAGCAATATTAAAAAAATAAGACAAAACTATAAAATTCCAAACAATTTTCTTTTCTTGAAAAATCTCATTTTCGCTTAGAAATAAAATTGTCTTGGCGATTTTTAAGAAAAATTTTACATTAATGAATCATATAATTATTAGCTCGTGAAAGAAATCAAAGTGATCAAAGAAGCCATGAATTCGCCTAACAAAACAATACCCATAAATTTCTGTGTAATTGCATGATAAATTAGAACACAACACATTACGATACATTCCAATGGTATGGCACAAATCACTTTTTGTTGATGGTAACCCCATGTCACTACTCGTTTGCGCGGGAAGGAAGTTATGGGTCTTTCTTGCTCTTTTGTTTTCAATCCATAGGCATCTGCTAAATATATATAATTATTTCTAAAATACATTTAATTCTGTTATCTCCTATATGTTATGAAATCCTATTTTAGTTAATTTATCAATTATTGTTTTCTTTGTCTTGAGACATCGTTCAAATAGTGTCCTTCTCTGCATTAAGCATATCTTTGATACTAATTATTTTACCATATTTTTAAGCATACGGTATTATTTATATATTTTATCTTTAAAAATTAATTAATAATAAATGTAAGTATTTCAATTATATATTTAACATTAAAATTTTGTCAACCATACTTATTTAAAATTATCTTAATTTAATAATAATAATAATAATGAATCACTCAGTACTTTAATATTAAAATTAATTAATTGTAAAGTGTTATTTAACTTACAAGAACACATCCGGCAATCCTTATTTTTGAAAACTTTATCTATATTAACATTTATGTGATCTTATTTATTTTAATATTTATATATTTTTAATGTTAAGCGAAATAATTTAATGTTTATTCATTACAGTTCATTTAATATAATCCGAATAATTATTTTAATATTTGCATATTTTTTATTTCAATATTTTTAATGTTAAGCCAAAATTATCATATGGAGGTACAGGGCTAGCCTAAGTACTCCAACTAAACATCAGCCGTTACGTTACGTTTCGTTAATGCAATCCACAACCTATTTTATTTTTGCTAAATTTCCATGTTTTGTACATAATTTCGTTTGTAAAATTCAATTTTGTTGACTCCCAAGACCTCTCAAATTCTTCTTACTAGAATTACGTCTCAGGTCTTTAAATCCCTGAACTGCATTGTTAGGTTTCCAACTAAGGGCAGATTAGGAAGGTTTTTTTTCCCTTATAATAGTATGACAAAGTCACAAATTTTATCATGAATGATCCAATACTGAATTATAAGAGAAATAAATTATATTCACCAATTTTGTAATCACAAATATATTTAACATTTAATGAAAAAAAGAATTTGATCATGAAAATAAATATTCAAACAATTATCATACTCAATTTTCAAATTATAAATATTTTAATCTTCTTGTTCTGATTACCAAAAACAATTAGGGTGGTTCTTTTCATAGAAATACTTATATTGGAACCAATTAAATTATATATATTACATAACATTTTCCTTTTTTGAATAATATTATGATTATTTATTTATTTCAATTTTATGCTTATTTTTGAGTAAATTTTGCTATATGTAAATGGTTATTATGTATATTTTACAATGGCCACATTATGGTTTAATTAGTACTAATTCTAAAGCAAAGTCAAGAATTCCATTGCAAGTGTGTTTTATAATTTTTGTCCTTATAAATTATTTTATTAATGAAACCAAACATAAAAAGTGTATTTTAGAAAATGTTAAAAAAAAAAAAAAAAAGTTATTTCAAAGATGTGATTCTTGTCTTAATTGCAATATAAATGTAGAATTCTATTTGTGAAATCACAGTAGCATTTAAAAGAATTATATGTTTTCCTATTTTTTTTTTTATGAATGTCTTTTACTAATTTAAATATCTTAACAGTCATATTTTACTATGTTTAATTTAAATTTGAATGATTTCATTTTTTAAATTTTCCTGTCAATTATCACTTCAAACAACAATCATCTGCTTTTATCAGACTCTGATTGATGTAGCATTCAATTACTTTTCATTATTATCCTGTAATTTTCTAACCTTTCATGACATTCTCTTAACCATTATATCTGTTTGATATTGAGAGTTTCTTAAATTTATCTAAAATTGTTTTTACTTGGACATATTTCCTTTATTTCGCTTTTGTTTTAACTATTATAATAACCCTTTGAAAAATGTTTCATTTTGTTATTCTTTTAATTTGTTAATTAAAGAATAAAAATTATATGCATGCAGTCAGACTTTGCTTTTTCAGCATTGAATGATTGATTTTTAATTGAACGATTGATTCCCTTCTTGTTTATGCTTTATTTTAAAATTCTACTTATTTTATTCTAAATTTTATCTTTTATACATATTACACTGTATTACATTTACCGCAATATTAGAATCTTAACCCAATTTTCTATCCTAATGTTGGTATCATTTTGTTCAAAGTGAAATGGAATAAATATGCTTTTTCATTAAATAATTTTAAAGGATTACCAGTTTTAAATGATTTGGGTCAAATCTGAATTGTAACACCTAAAGGAAATCCAAGATTTTAGACACTTAAAGACATATGATATATTATTTTTTTTTTAATTTGTTACCTGGCATATTTAAGTATTGAGATGTCCTCACTTGATGTGCATAAGATTTTAAAGAGATCATTTTAAAAAAAATTTCTTTGATAGTTCATCAGTTTAAGTCACATAATATTGGAACCCACTTAATTTCAAATGCTATTATTATTATGTACCATTCGAGAACATATTTTGTATTTTTTTTTTTTACATATGTAGTTACTGTTGTCCAATTATAATTTATGTGTATAATTTTGTCAATTTCTTGACAAATACTTTGCATTTTATTTTCAGCTCTGTATTTTATTTTAAAGCTACAATAAGATATTTGCTCCATGTTTTGCTTCCTCCAATTCCATTTCATTTTATTATTAGTTACAGCCTTAAAAGTTGTTTAATTTAAATATTAATATAAAATATGGATAATTTTTATATAAAAATGACAGATCTAAAATTAAAATTTATGTGTTATGAAACTGTTGCATAAGTTCAATGTGAAAGTTACCATGATTCCTTTACATATATATTTGAGTTTATATATTAGGCAACAATATTTATTTTCCATGTACATCTTCTTTCCCGTTCTCTACCTATCTCATATATACTATTTAAATTTTTTTTAAGTATAACATCAAATGTATTCTAAATGTTATACATGTTTGAGCAAAATTTTTACTCAGGTTTTAAAGGATTAATTTGCGATACAATTTTTTTTCTAACTGTGTTGTACGATGCTGAGAATAGTAAATTGAATTTTGTTGTAGTTCAGTAGTTAGTATTTCAGCACTTTCTACTGTTTTAATTGTTTTATTTACTTTATGAATTCAGATTTCCTAATTTTTCTGTTTAAATTTAAGTATGCTTTGCAGTAAACACACATTTGCTTGTTATTACTAGTTTTATTCTGAAAAATTTGCAGAGTAAATTTGTTTTGCAATTTTTGCATGAGTGAAATTTAATATAGATTTCTTCATATATTTTCTGATATTCTTCAATTTAAGTACTCAATTTTTATTACAATTTTCAATTAGGCATTTATAAGTATATTAACTTAATTTTAAGCATTTTAGTTATATTCTGTTAGCAACTGTCACAATTCTTTTTTATATGTATGAAAAAAACATGGTCTAAATCATAAAATACAATTGATTGAAATTAACGAAAGATATAAACAGCTTGCTCTCATATAGAAAAACAGTGGCTGGCTGGATTTTACATTCAATTTTTGTTGCTGGCAAAAACCTGTTTGTTATAGTCTCTGCTCTAAAAAAATTTTATTGGCCATATCTATTCATAGAGCCTTCACTTGTATCGCCACTTTATTACTGACAAACAATAAAAAGCAACTAATACACTTTGTGTCATATCTTGTTATAAGAAGTAATGATTTATTATACAAACCTACCAAATCAAACATATCTGGTACACACCTATGCAGAATAATTATTTTCAACTGGTTTGTATAAAATGTTACTTAATTTAAAAACTTACAATAATTTATTCTATGTTTCAAAAATTTATTCTATACAATAATAAATGAGTACAACACAAACATGTGCTTTGATTTTCAAAAATTGTGGTATTTGTTGCTTGTTTTTGTGAAACTTTGTCTTTTTTTAATAGTTTCTTAGAAATTTGTATTTTTAACCCTTTGCACTCGGAGACAATGCAAATAACAATATAAATAATGCGTTTCTTTTAATGCGTGTATCAAACTGTGAATGATACATGTGAATATGATCTTTTCGCTAAATTCGCTTCGAGTTGCTGGTAATACAAATGAAAAAAAAAAAAAAATTTGAGTGCTAAGGGTCAAAAAGTACTTAAAGAAAATTAAAATGAATTGTGTAATCATAAACTAAATATATATATTATTAAAATTCTTTAAATAAATGATTATTTTCAAATATACATTTGCCATTTAAGAGGCTACAACAACCAAGTAGCAGTTGCTGATTTTGGTCTTATGTAGGTATCTAAGATGTAGTAAATCCTGTGAAGTGCATAAAAATTATGAAGAATGTCAAAAAAGTTTTGTTGGTAATTATTATATGATTTGCTATGAAATTTAAATTAATTTTTAGCATCATAATTTCTTGGGTACTTAACCTCAAAGTATTCTAGAAGTAATTTTAAAAGGATGTAAATAATTGTTTTCTGATATTAAAAATATACATTACTGGCATACAGTATTTGTTCATGACTAATATTAAGCTACAAATAAAAATTTCTATTAAACGGCATGAAATCAGAAATATCTCGTCAGTTATCAAAATAAGTGTTCATTGTGGCCATGGAAAATATTTACAAGTCCATGTTCACACTGTTCACTTTTTGATGATATTGCATCTACAGACATGGAATAAACAGAGGTGAGACAGGTATTCAATATAAGAAAATTAATTGCATCAGCACTTAATAATGTAACTGTCTTCTGTTGTCATTGACTTTCGTTCTTTTAAGGAGCTTCATTGTTTAAAACTGATTTATAAAAGAAAATTTAAGTTTCCGCATATATTTGATAATGAATTATTAATTATGTCTAAATAAATCAAGATAATGTTTATTTTCATTTCTTTTTATGCTGGTAGATATGTATCGATTTTAACAAGTTTTAATTCCAGAAAGAAATCTTTAAAAACTAAAAAAATTTTTTTAAAATGAGAAATATATTTCATATTTTTGCATATACAATGTAACTAAAAATAAATAACTATATCTATATTAACTCGTTCAATAAATCCTCCAAAAAAAAAAAAAAAAAAAAAAAAAAAAAAAAAAAAAAAGAAAACATTTAATTATGTAATAAGGCTAAATCAAAGCAAATAAATGTACTAATAATGGATAAAATAATTTATCAAATAATGAAATGCAGTTAAAACTTCATGCACATATAAAAATCATAAATAAATGTAGGGAGAATTATGGTCTGTAATCCATTCAGTTTCAAATGTTGCAGAGAAACTTCACATCTTATTCTATTAGGCTAGACTAAAAACACAAACACAGAAAAAAAAAAAAAAACCAAACCAGAAAAAAAAAATGTGGAATTGATTGAATGATTGAAGTGTATGGCATTCTGAAATTATTTTTCTTTTGTATTTCAGAAATTCTTAAAAATGTATTAGAATTGTTATATAAATATTTTTATTTGGTTTTCAAAGATTATACTTATTTTAAAAATATTAATTAAAAAGTAAATAATCGGAATTAAATTATTTCTTAGAAATTACTAAAATCCTTCACATTCTTTGAAATTTTAAAATAAATTTAATTCATGATGCATTCATTAAATTACAAAGGTAAAAGCTTAAAAGTATATATTTATTAACGAAATAAACTTTTATAGGATTTCTGCTGAAAGTAAAAGCAGTTACAGAACAACTCAACTCCATAATATAATTGAACATTTCGAAAACAAAGGAATGCTTGGCATACTATTACTTTTAATTTTTTTGAAGCAGCTTATGTGTCAATAAAATTTGTCAGTTTATGTTGTTAAGTAATTCATGTTTGTTTAGTGACGTTTTTTATTGAATATTTAAAATAGGAATTTTTTTATAACCTCTAAATGAAGTTACTTTATTATAAGAAAATGGTATTAAAAATCACGATTTAAATGTATATTATTTTAGTATATCAAAAAATGTTATTCATCATTCCGAATACTTAATATTCTTTTTAATGTAACCTTTATTTTAGTTTTATTCATAATGATTACAAGAAATTGTTTATATTATTATTAAAATACAATCTCATAAATCCTTAAACGTCTTATCCAATTTTTTTTATAGGTATCGTTATAAACTTATTTATTTTTTAAGTGTAAGTAAACACACATCAGCAAAATTAAAAAATAATAATAATTAGAATATTATTTTGAACATTGTTATTAATTTACGGGCAGAGGAAACCCATTAATACAAAAAAAAAAAAATTCTGTGTCATGAATTAAACTAAATTATTATTCCAACAATAAAATAAAATGAATTAGCATGTTCATGAGTAGTTAGAAAATAAAATGTTTGTATTCATCAATTTACCATTGCAAAAATATCAGTGTAGATGTACTGATTACAAAGGTGCACCATCTAAAATTTGCAAGTATGGTGTTGGAACATGTTTCCTTTTAAAATCATATTGTACATTTGTTAACATCAAATTTTAGGGACCACAATTCCTTTTTTAACCTGAATAATAGATTTATGATATGCTGCTTTGTAATAAATTATCCAGTTGTGGCTTCCTAATGTTAATTACAAACATGTTTTTGGAAATTATTTTAGTTGTAAATGTTTTGTGTGTGTTGATTATACATACTAAATTTTAATGTTTTTTGTTATCTGTTTCAGATTTTGTTCATTTTACCACAAAGAAATGTTTAATAAACTGCACTCATCTGCTAAAATTCAAGGAATTGTTCATGTAAGTTATTTAGCAATAATAAAAAAAAAAAAAACCTAAATGTTATCTTTCATTTTATGTATACATTTTTTCCCAACTCCGCAGAACTGTGTTCATAAATGTTAGTGTTTATTCAAATTCATATAATTTGTCTATACTATTTTAAAATCTGCCATTTTTCTCTATATGTTTTGAACATTTATAGTTTTTCTCTTTAATGTAATATTTTGAGGGAAATTCCAATTTTAAAAGCATTGTCTTGAAAATTATTATTAACATAAATGTTTTCTGCATCTAAAATATTTTGAAGCAAATTTTTCTTAAAGGACAATTTTATTCATGCGGCATCTGAATCGAAATATTCATTTATTATGTAAAGGTTAAAAAATTCTTCTGAATTTATTTCAGTTTGTTTAATGTTTTATTTTTTTTCATTATTCCTCATTTATTAAAATTGTTCTATAATATATTTTTTTACACTAAGTGTAAGATCATTCTTGCTTATCTGTAAACATGTATTGTTTGAATATCTGCAATATTAATTCCAGTATTTATTGTTTTCCCATATATTTTAAAAAAGGTAATCTCTAAATTTGTGTTTATTAAATTTTAGACTTCTTTTCTCTTCATTACAGGATTGTTTTGATTTTTGATAAATTACTCAATGCTGTCTTAGAATTAAAAACAGTTCCTTTCTGAATTTTAACCTAATACACAAGTCAAAAAAATAAAATGCAATAAAATAATAAAAATTATCGAAAATGTAATGGAGTGCTAGTTGTGACTAGAAAAGTTTATTTTAAATTCCTGCGCGTTATCCAAAATATAGCTTGTGCATTAAATAATCATTGAACTTCTTGCTCTGTGTGTGACCCAGATTGATATTCTACTTCAAGTCTGTGTCTATATTTTTCTGTCAGAAGTTTTGTTATAATCAAATTCCAAAGGTAATACATTTTTATTATAAGAAGAAATATATAAAAAAGAAGAGAATAAATAGGTAATAAAATATACAGTTCTAAGTGAAAAGAAATAAATGATAAAAAAAACTATTTAAATTGCCAATGAAAAGAATTAGCTATACTGCTAATAAAGGGAATGCAAGTCATGTCATATGCTAATGTGATACAAAGCCTGAAAATAGAGTAATTTAAGACCTAATATTCTTTTCAAAAACACAAAATGAATAGATCATGTTATACTATTCCTGATTTCCTCTTTCTGAAATTTGACGATTATAAAAAGATGGAAAATTTCGTTAAAATATTCAATTTCATGTAATTTCTTTCTTTCTTTTTTTTTATATTGGTATAATTATCTAAAAGAAATTATTTTATTTATTTCACCCTCTAATTTTTGAGGAATATTTTAGTAAATGCCTTTATATTGCTTTTGAAATGATACTTGTATATGTATACCTTTTTTTCTGTATTTCCGATGTTATCAAGGCATAATATGTTAATTTTTTGTTATAGAGCCAAAACCTCCCTTTTGTATTGAACATTTGTTGATCTCCCCTGCACAGTTAAAAAGAAGTGGAAATATATTTTAATAAGGTATGTGAAATAAACGAATAGATTAGTGCAATTTGTACCAAATTTATAAATGATTTTTATATTGCACTACCTAAACTACAGACTCTGGATTACAAGTGGTAAATTGCAATGATGTTTGAAATGATTTAATGTTTTTCTATCTGCTTCTTCACATATTTAAATATTGAATCAATTTTCTCTGTGATGAGGAAGCTCAAAAAGCAATTACAGTAGTACCTTAAAGTACTTACTTAAGTCGAACTTCAAGGGAGACGCCAAATAATTCGAGTTCTAGAGTTTTCGACTTACGCGGATTTTGTAGGGAAATATTCGATTTGTAGAGATTTAGATTCTTTCTAACTTATTTTGAGTTAGAGGAAAGAGGAATAAACATGTTTATTTGCAACTTAAAAGTTATATTATGCACTACAATAAAAAATCAAAATTCGAAACAACCATAAAATTAAAAATAATATGTATTAAAAAGTCAGTTATTATTTATTTATTTTTTTTTTTTTTTTAAACAATTCGATCATTCTCTATCTATAGCATTATCTATGCTGTAAAGAGCAAACAATTTTTTTTTCTTTTGAGTTGCTAGTTTGCTGTATGAAATTCTGTAAAACATTTAATGCTGTTTTTGCCCCTTTGATGGAAACTCATGAAGTGCATGTTATATTATTGGAGTCTACTATGTCATCTAAATCATTAGTTTTAGTTTTCTGAGCAAACTGAATCGATAATTTTGTCATCGGATATCGTGCTGGCAGTAATAACTCAATCATCGCATGTAATGAAGTCCTCAAAACATATTCCTGTTTCAGATCGCACTGTATCCCTATTCGGCAGGAGGCTGGATAGAAATAACATCTACTTCAGCTTCTTCTGTTGATAACAATGAAAAACCACAGTGTTCAGTTAAAACCACATTTTTTTATATTAGTCGCAGTTTTTGACGCAGTTTTCCCCCTTCTTCAAGTATCTTCAGTTCAAATCTGAACTCAGTGAAGAGTGATCATTATTTTACAGCATTTTGAAAGTGGAACTTTAATTATAATCACCCTATATATAATAAAAAAAGTTCACGCAATAACTACTGACTTTATTAAACTTTTCAAAATAGGTTTGTGTTGCGTGTGTTTATCTGGCACCCCTAACAAGTAATCGATACGTCCGTTTCCGTTTCTGAAAAGGATGTAGACGTTTCCACATAATCGGCGATGGAACTGTTCTAGGTTATTTTTTTAATTTTAGCATTTACCCTTTAGTGAAATAGATATTTTGATTTAAGTAATTAAAAAAAAATATTTCAAAATTATTAATACATGGATGTTATTAATACATCTAAAAGAAATCTTTTTCTTTCATCAAAATATAGCGATATCCGCTATAAGAACTCTAGCAGCCCGATAAAATTTAGCCTTGGTAAAGTTGTCAGAATTAAAAGTCAAGTGCAGTGCATGTTGACAAATGTAAAAAGTCCATGACTTCACCCAACGAGCACAAAGGACAGACATAATGAGTAGCTACACCCGCGTGGTGCAAGTGCTTATTAAGAAATCCGTGTCCTGTCGAGAGACAAAAATGTGCTGTCAAAACTGCATGGAGCAAGTAAATTGGGATGGGGGATGAAACAAGTCTGTTCCACACTTTATCAGTTGAAAGGAGCTTGTTTCAAGGGTCTGTCTTGTTTTTTCCTTACCTCATAACTAAACGGATGAAAGGATAAAGGAAATGGTGGCTGTGGTAGCTTACAACCTTTTCTGGCCAAGAAGTTGGCCTTTTCATTTCCAGGCCTCCTGCAGTGGCTGGGAATCCACCAGCAATCTCCCAGCCAGAAGCAATTCCATTGGACAGATTTATGTTAGCCTCTTCAACAAGGAAGCAATCACTAGATGTATAGTAGACAGTTGCCAAGATTGCAACTTGGGAGTCAATAAAGATAACTGCTTTATTAAGATCAGTAGTTAGTCCAAGAAAGTTCAAAATTGCATTCCTTATGGCAAAAATCTCAACATCAAAATTGGAGGCATTAAGACCACAACTGCATAGGATTCCTCAAAAATCCCTTACAATAGAGACAGGCACCAGTATTTCCATCACACGCAGAGCCATCGGTGTAAATGTGGATCCATTCAGAATCAGGATAATTTGTAATGATAACCTCTAAGGAAAAGGCCTGAAGAAAATTAGGAACTAGCCTTTCTTTTCAGACGTACCAATGGAGCAGTAGGAGCTCTACCAGTAGGTCTAAATGAAATCTAATACATTTAATATAGCTGTTCTTTTTTTTAGAATTCAATAAATATTTTTCAGTTAAAACAAGTAATATATATAAAAAAAATTATTTCACTTCCTACTTTTTTTTCATTATATTGCAGAAAGTCCTTTATAAATATTTTTCATTCCTTTTTTTTTTTTGAAGTTTATCTGGCCCCATCTATTGGTAGATACATGCTACTTAAATCTAAAGAAAAAAAACTAAGATGAATGAATTAAATTTAATTACTGAATTAATATTTGAAAAAATTATTAACATCCAGTGCCATCCACTATAAGTTCAAAAAATGCATTTAGACTTGAGTGGATGAATAAAAAGTATTTTATGAGCGATTGAAAATTTGAACAAGATATATATAGGGAGACTGTGAGCTAATAGAAGGAATTGAATAAAGTATGTTTATTCATTATTTTTTATACTTAAGTGAAAATGAAATTTTGTTTATCTTTATAGTTGATAGATCTAGAACGTAGTACGGGCAAATGTTTCCAAAATATAAAAAAAACCCCGGTAAGCTTCATTTTTTTTATTATTTTAAACAATTTATGTGAAAAAAAATTAGTGCTTAATAACTATAGTTGGAATCACTAAAGAATAGTTAGAAACTAGGTATAATATTATTATTATTTATATACATTTATAGCGTTTAATTTCTATAATGTTAATTATTGAATTGTAATAAGATTTTAGAAATAAAAATAATTTAATATTTTTTTAGACAAAATATTATTTTTTAATATTCTTAATTTTAATGCAATCAAATACTTTTATAGTCGAGTTTTTAAAACCAAGACCAGTAATAAGATTTTAGAAGTGTTTATATTTAATGTATGGAATGTTATTATTTTTAAAATTTCTTTAATGTTTTTATTCAATTAGGTGCTTTTATAATTGACTTCTTTAGAGCAAAGGATTATAATAAGGATTATATTTCATATATTTTTATATAAAATATTATTATTATTATTTTATTCCATGTTTAATGCAGTCAGATGCTTTTATAGTCGAGTTCTATAAAACTAAGAATTGTAAAAAGATTTAGAAGTGTTTATATTTAATATATTTTGTTTATAAAACAATATTATATTTATTAGCATTTATATTTAATATATTTTGTTTATAAAACAATATTATTTTTAAAAAAAAATTCTTTAATATTTTATGCAGTCAGGTGCTTTTTAATTGAGTTCTTTAGAACTCAGAATTGTAAAAAAGATTTTAGAAATGTCTATATTTAATATTTTTTTAAATTTCTTTAATGTTCAATGCAATCATGAACTTTTACATAGTCCAGTCACATTAATGTGACCCTGTCAAAAGCCAGAATATACACTCTTGTATATTCTGGCTTTAAGTAGTATGGTATTTAAGTGGAATTCTTTGTATACACACCACTGCAATGTTCTGCCACTTTCCTTTTGTGATTGGTTATTTCACGTTGACATCGAAAATAGGTGGTGATCACATTAATGTGACTGGACTGTGTATTATCAAGTTCAGATTCTGTAGGTATGATGGGTTTGGTCTAGATATGATTGTTTTATTGATTAATTTGATGTGTAACTATTGACATATCTTTGGAGATATGTGCCTTTAATAAAATTATTATTATTATTATGATTTTTTTTTTTTTTTTTTTTTTTTTTTGTAGTTTTATAACGTGAGATTCTTTGATGAACCAGTGACAAGGCCTTCAGTCTCCAAAGAATCGATCACCGAACTTGATGTTAATCTAATCGGGAGCATATGAATCAGGAGTTATTCTTTTTAACCGAGGAAATTTCATTTCAGAACCTGATAAAGTAGAGTTTTTGCATACCGTATTTTGGACTTCCGTTAGCTTTTTCTCCCTAGCGTGCATGCTCATAGGAAACATTGTACTATTGCACATGCATATCTGTTATATTGTACTACTGCGCATGAGATTTGAAAGCATTTCTAATAAACAAGCACGGACATCTGAGAGGAGGAATTGTGCACCCTACGCTTAGGGAAAAATAGGGAATTTTTTAGACAGGAATGGTGTGCACCGTTCCTCCTTGGGAAAGCACTCAATTCCTCCCACTCCATTCCTAAGAAGTGGTTACTCTGAAGATTTAGGAGGAACTCGCTCTGCACTCTATTCCTGCTACCCTCTTTTTGGGGAGAAAATATCTCGAAAAGATGAATACTCACAGAAATATCTTAGATGTAGATTTCAAAGAAAGTTTTGTTAGTAAAATAAGGCAGATTTTATGTTATAAATACATTGAAATTTTATATTCCTACGAAATTTATGCTACTAAAATGAATTTATATATGTTGTATGATACAAGATATTGGAGTTTAAAAAAATAGATAATTAAAATGCATTGGCTTAAAATTATAAATTAATTCCTAAATAAAATCTATGATTCCTTTACTTTAATTATAATTTTTGTGTGTTTATAGTGAATATTTAAAAAGAATTGCAAGCTTTTAAAATTCCATATTTTTACATGGGGATGCAGTTTAGAGAACAATATTTTTATACATCATTTACAATCTTTTTTAAATTATTATACCTTTTCATCCTATTTTTTTATATTTCCTTCATATATATTAAATTGATTATTATCAAATTATGATCTTTAATAGAGTATGAGAATTTATTAACTATCTTGATAACTAACTGTATGTGTAATGATTTTAAAAATATTGCATTACCTCACATGCTGTTGAAATTTTATATTTTTATACTGGGATTCAATTTCTTGTACTCATTCATTTTATATTCTATATTAATTGTCATGTAACAATATTCAATAAATTTTATAAAGAAATGTATGAAATATAATTTATTTAAAAGTTTATTCAGAAATAGATGTTAGTACACAAAATTTATATATCAGTGATTTTTTTTTCAATGACTGTTTATTATATTTACAAGTACTGAGAAATGTATTTTGTTATTATAACGAATATATTTCCATGTCAAAATTTTTATTTTTCAATACTAAAAATTGTTGAAAGAAAAAAACATATCGGTTAGAGTCAAATGAAAAGAAATATTTACTGTTGAACAACTTTCATGCACAGGGCCAGATTTTCCTACAGGCTAACTAGGCTTCAGCCTATGGCCTCAAGATCAAGAGGTGCCTACATTCAAATTGTTAGCAAAATTAGAATTACACTATTCTAAAAACAGTAAACACTAAATTGAAAATAAGGAGAAATTCTTCTAATTTACTATTTCTTTTTAAATGTATATTTAGATCGAATCAATTCTTAAATAATATAATTATTAACATATTTAATATGATATACAATTTGATATTTTTCTTTTTTGTGATCTGGATTTTGTTTGAATGAAGCTCCATTTTTGGTTTAGTTTAAAACTTAAAATTCATAGTTTAAACTTTAAAGTTTAGTTAAATTTATTATGAAATAAATTTACATTTTGAATTGAATTTGCTTTAATCTTCAATGTATTGAATATATTTCATTTAATTTTATATAAAATATGATAATTTTATTGCATTTTTTATTTTCGTAGTCAAAGATTTTTATTATTTGAATTTTGTTTCTTTGTAAATGTTGTGTGTAATGTTTGATTAGTTATTGTTATTATATATGGGGCTGAGAATAAATGTCCATAAGTGTTCGACTTTTTTTTTATTTATTATCCGTGCCACATTTTTATAAAGATTAGTACCAATCACAACATGCTTCATTTAATATAAGATATATATCACAGTAATGATGTATTTCATTATCATTACTGTGATATATATCTCTTATGTAATTTACAAACTTAAAAAAAATGGGAGGTGAAAGGGCTTCTTTTCATCTAAATCCAGCCCTGTTCATGCATAATAAAAAGTGTGCTGAATATTTTAGATTTCTTACACTATTGAAGATTAAGAAAAGAATAATTTATTTATTTTTTTCTCTTATTTGAAAAATTGATGAAAATTTATTTTCCTTACTGCCCATAAATTGATATTCATGTTTAGATGTTTTATTGCAAATTTGATAATTTCAGAAGAAATTTCAGAAAAATTATATTTCTTAAAAGACAAGGTCATGAACATATAGCTTTTCAAAAAGTAAAAACAAAAATTTAATTTTATGTTTTCAAATTATTGCTATTGACGACAATAAAAATATAAAACTATTACTACAAATATAGATCTTTCTCAAAATTTGGGAACCAGACCTGTGAAATTTTCCACTAAATTGCATACTCATGTTTAGATGTTTTATTGCAAAATAATTTCAGAAGAAATTTCCAGAAAAATATATTTTTACATACAATAAATCAAAAAGTAAAATACAAAAATATAGTTCTTTATTAAAAATATCACTAACACTAATGATAGCAAATTATTGCAATTTACAAAATAAATAACATAATTCTTCTTCTTCTCAGATGACTGTGCTGGGAAAAACTTTTAACAGGCAGCTGGATTATTGATGCAAGATATGCATACAATAAACTATATCTTTGATTTGCCTGTTAGGAAACAAAATAATAAAAATTAAAGGATATTTACTAATGTTATGTCAAACACATGCTTGGAATACTCATACTCACTTTTGAAATACGAAGACACAACTTGTGGTTCACTTTGCATAATTTTGAATGTCTCTGGAAGTGGCAATTTTCTCACCTAATAAATAAAATTTTGTTAGGTAAGGATACATAAATTTAAATTGATTTAGAAAGTGAGATAATGTTGAAATAAAAAATTGAGTAATTCAGAAAAATTGAGACTACAAATCAGAAAACCTAAAAGATATATTTTATAAACAAAAACAATTTTCTCATACTATAATGTTTTACTTTTTACAGTAGTAAGTTTAAGAGTAATAAATAACATGGAGAGAAATTTTTTAAAAAAAAAAAATTAAATTATGAAGTACTAGTAGGACTGGAAACTACTATCAAGAAATAATTGCAATACATGAAAAATTTGGATTTTTATAAAGCATATAACAAATAAATTTTTAAAAGATATCATTTGTAATCTTGTATTGGCAACAGTTTCATATATCATACAACTGTGTTAGTAAACACTAAGTTTTTATAACTATAGTATTTTGAATTTTAATTTAGAGATGGAAATTTTAAAAAATAATGATTATAGTTATGAAAATGGATTATTAAGGGAAACCCTGTTTATTCATTAAAAGGAGGGAAATTAAAAGTTATCTACAGGAAGACTGGTAACAGATTTTTTTTTATTTTACTGTAGGAGTTTCAATTTAGTTTTTAATTATAATGTAAATATTTTTAATACCTAAAACACACTTTACATGTATAAATTATATTTTTAAAATTATTTTAATATAAATTTAATAACTAAGTTTAATATTAGTAAAAAAGATGAAAACAATGTAGTTAATAAATAAGCATATGCATAACTGCAGAAACAGCATCATAGCCTACAAACACAAAATTCTTATCTTTAGTAGAATTATGTTTAGAAGATACAATTATTTCTGAAGATATTTGTTGAACTTCCTCTGCTGTTGATTTTTTCAAAATAGATGATTGTGTGGGTTCTCCTGGTTTTTTTTTGTGCAGCAAAAATTTTGCTGCTCAATGTGAGTATTTGGGCTAACACATGAAATAAGTTCTTTTGATACCATTTCTATCTCTTTTACATCCAGTTTTTTTCACTTTCTTTCCATAGTGTAAATTCTTCCATTGTATCAAAGAATAAAGTCTCCTTGATTATTAGTACATTATGAATATTTTGTAGATGCTTCTTTAATGTTAACGGTGTACCAAATCCTTGTTTGCATTCTAGCACATCAATGATTTAGTAGATTTTGACTAGATAAACCATGAAATGTTTCCATATGTCTTTGTAAACAGTAACCATGTGCAAACTTCATATTGTATTCACTGCAAATAGGTTGGCAAGAATTATCCATTTCTTTTATTTTCAATCGAAACAAAGCCTGTTAATTAAAAAGGGAAATTATTATATGCAAAGTATAAAGCAATTGAGCTACTGAGATAAAATATTTAAAAATAGTATAGAATCAGCTTTCTTTAAAATCGACAGAAGTGTAATAAAGAGCACCAATTTATTTTGGCATAAATTTATAAAACTAATTATTAAAAGAGTAATTAGAAAATTTTCTTATTCCAACAGTAATCTATGAAATAAGTAAAAAATAATACAATAATAATAATAACTAGTAATAAATATATAGGCAATGAATCCATTTAGATTTCAAACAGATTAATAAATTAAATGTTTATGAAATCAAATTCCTCATGAATAAGGAATCATCAAAATACATTATTAATTACTATTAAATAAATTAAAAATTAATATACAATTATTTGAGGAAATTTTCTACCTTTTATAATAAGAACTTTAGGCTTAACCAGCTATGCTCCTGCTATGAATTTTTTTTTTTCAAGCGAAACATAGCCTGTTAATTAAAAAAAAAGGGATTAATTATTATATTGAAAAGTATACAATAATTGAATTACTAAAAATAAAATAGCAAAATATTTAAAAATAGTCTAGAATCAGCCTTCAAAACAATAGAAAATTGAATATGAAATAAGGCTAAATCAGAACAAAAGTACTATTAATTGACATTATTCATAGAAAGATGAAATGTATTTAAAACATAATAAATAAAAAGTAAACATAGGGAGCATAATTTTCTGTAATCCATTCAGTTTGACATGTGGTATAGAAACTTCATATTATTTACAGCTAGAATGAAAAAAAAAAAAACATAAAAATATTTTTCGTTATATGAAGTTTATATCTAAAGTAGAAATCTACTTATCTTTAATATTTCACTTTTTACAACATCCATAAAATGGAACTCATCTAAACACAATGTAAATAAATACTTTCAACATAATTTTTTAAAAAAGCTGCACTTTTAATTTTGAGAACATTCTTTACTACGTGGTTGAGAAAAGATCACTTCATTGCTAGAAGATGATATCTATTTTAAAATGATTCGTTCTTTTTCAAAGGGGCTATATTTAATATAGATGAAAAATTAACACTTAATAAAGTCATTAAATGTCAATGAGAATAAACATAGAATTTTTTTCATCAGCACATTGTTATAAATTATTGTAAAAGTGTAGTTACTGTTCAACAAAATGGGAAATTATAATTTTTCTGTTATTCAGTCTTATGATTCTATTGGATTTATAAGGTACTGTTGGAAAATAAAATTAGTGGTGTAAAGATTTGTTTAAGGTTGAAAATTACGCCGATTGCCTCGAGGGATTCTTTCTATACTAGACTCATAAGAGACAAAAAAAAGTGGAGGACAAATGCCTATAAAAAATTATCGAATGCCTATTAAATATATTATTGATTACAAACTTCATATTGCAGAACTTCCTACCCCTGCAAAATTTGTTTCTCTCACCTCACCCACAATTGACATAGCCATCATTAAAAATACAGCTGCAGCTTAGAAATTTGTATTCTATATGCATAACTCATATGTAATTGCATGGTGAATATTTTAAAAATATAAATAAAGTATTTAAATTTGATAAAGTATTTAAAAAATTATACTGAATTGATGGTCAACCACCAAAAAAATAATATGTAAAGAAAAATATATAAAAGTCTTTTCGATATGTTTGCATCATCCGAATCGCATTTTATCAGGATTTTTTCCACACATCACCCTGGAATTAGGTATTCTAGCCGCTATCAGTTAGAAAGGCGAGGGTGAAACATCAGTGAGTCTTATGCATACCACAAACAGATCACCGACGTATGTTGAGGGGAAGACGGTACCTCCTTTTTAGGGGTAACTCCCCGTATTTGAGTGATGCATGATAGAAAACCACGAAAAACCCCACCAGTTCAGTCTGACTATAGATGCGATATGTTCCATACACATTTTCACAGCCATCGTATCTTCTCGTTTTTGAAGCAGTGACTTCAACAATGCAGCCAGAGATTTCGAACCGCAGTCCTCCTAATGCATCCATTGCCATTGAGCTACCAGTCAAGCATTCAGTAGAACAAATTAGTTATAAAAATAAATAAAAGAATTTTAAAAAATCATCAGTGATAGAATTTATTTGAACATTTTAATGAAGTTTATGTTTCTACACCTATTAGCACATTTGATATCTCAAGGCAAAATATTCTTAGTTCCTATGCATAGAATTAAGCAGCTCAGAAATTCAGCCAGTCTAGTAGTGGTTATTTAAACTAACAGGACAGTATTGCGAAAATAATGAGGTCTTCAGGTGAATAAATGCTGAAGTTATTGGGTGCAAGGTCGGGGTTGTAAGAGGCAAACCAAACAGATCTGATCAGAAGTTCCTTTTCGCCAGTATCAGCCCCATCACTATTTGATTCTAATATTTCACTGCTGTCAAAACGTTGTGAAGCATGCAAGGTATTCAGATAAAGGGGGAGGGATTAAGTCTCTGGATGAAATTTTGGGACTGTAAAGACATGATCGAATAGTATTGTCGACCTCGTATTAAAAGCCGCATGCCATATTAAGTAAACCTTTATTCCAAAAGGTATGGAGATAGTTTATTATAAACAAAAATGTTGAGTTTTAGAAAGGCTGTAAATAATTTATATTGTCCTTTCTGTAATAAAAAAATATGTTGTTGCACATTGGCACTTCTCTATAAATTTAAATTATTAACTAAGTTTGAACATTTTTGAATAAAATATCTTGGCAAGTATATATTTCGTTTAAAATAATTAATACAATATAGTTTAAAATAACTTCTTAAAAATTTTCTATGCATCAACAAACCAGCGAAAACAGCAGTATTTAAATGAAATGGATGTATAAATTTTTTTTAAAATAACTAAAAGATAGTTCTAAAAATATTTAATACAGTTAGATAATTTTTTTCTAAATTAATTTAAATTTCCCATTAAGAATTTTGAATGATTTTTTAATGATCTATTGAAGTAATACGTGTTTATAGTAAAACTAAAATATTCAAAGCAATCAAAAGATAAAGACAAATTTAAACAAACAACGTAAAATGCATAAAAACAAAAATATTTACTATCAATAAAATAAATAAACATATAATTACAAGTTTGTTTCATAACTTTTGTAGCTTTTAAAATGCTACGTTGAACTTTTACACATTTTTTAATTTAATTTTATGTATATATATAAAATTATTTATTTCTTTTTAAGGCTGCACATCTATTGTAGACGCTGTTAATACATTTGTAAATTTAATTTTTTTTTTTTTCTATTTTAATTCTAGAATTAAAAAAAAAAAAAAAGTCAATTTTCAGTAATATATTGAATAGGGTATTTTTTCTATACCCGATTAATTTTCATGCAAAAAAATGTAACCTTTCCTTATGTGATTTATTTAAAAATTTAGAAATTTTTTAGAACTGGTTGCACCTTCTCTACGCCCCCTCCCCCTCCCCACACACACGTCTTGCAACTGAAATTGTAAAATTCATTTTATTATTTAGTAGATGATTTTTTAAAAATGAAATATTTAAAAGCTGTGACTTCATTCTCCAACCTCCCATTAAATGTGTATTTAA